>SJXQ01003144.1:0-60320 GCA_006408695.1 Aepyceros melampus | reverse complement strand
AAAAGTTGGCTTAAAGCTCAACATTCAGAAAACGAAGATCATGGCATCTGGTCCCATCACTTCATGGGAAATAGATGGGGAAACAGTAGAAACAGTGTCAGACTTTGTTTTTTTGGGCTCCAAAATCACTGCAGATGGTGACTGCAGCCATGAAATTAAAAGGCGCTTACTCCTTGGAAGAAAAGTTATGACCAACCTAGATAGTATATTCAAAAGCAGAGACATTACTTTGCCGACTAAGGTCCGTCTAGTCAAGGCTATGGTTTTTCCTGTGGTCATGTATGCATGTGAGAGTTGGACTGTGAAGAAGGCTGAGTGCCGAAGAATTGATGCTTTTGAACTGTGGTGTTGGAGAAGACTCTTGAGAGTCCCTTGGACTGCAAAGAGATCCAACCAGTCCATTCTGAGGGAGATCAACCCTGGGATTTCTTTGGAAGGAATGATATTAAAACTGAAGCTCCAGTACTTTGGCCACCTTATGCGAAGAGTTGACTCATTGGAAAAGACCCTGATGCTGGGAGGGATTGGGGGCAGGAGGAGAAAGGGACGACCGAGGATGAGATGGCTGGATGGCATCACGGACTCAATGGATGTGAGTCTGAGTGAACTCTGGGAGATGGTGATGGACAGGGAGGCCCGGCGTGCTGCTATTCATGGGGTCACAAAGAGTCGGACACGACTGCACGACTGAACTGACCTGAACTTTGGCTTGTGTGGATGGTCCTCTTCCTTTCTTTTCTGTTCCTCTGCCCTACCATGTATACTTTTAATTCTCTCTAAGCTTCCCCTTCTCCTCTGGAGAGCCTCTCTGCATACTGAGAGTTGGTGATGGAATGCACTACACGTGCAGACAGTGTGAGAGAAGATAATGCTTGGAGAACTACTGGTCCCTCCCCTTGGATTAGAGAAGTGTTCAGATGGTGGAGGCAGTTTGTTTCAGTGTCTCAGATCCTTGCTCTTCTCCCAAGTGCAGTATACGCTAGTTAGTTCTTGTGACCTTAGAACTTCTCAGATGTGATAAAAACTGATCTTAGCCTTCAGTAGACAATGTGTAGGCATTAACTAGGCAAAATGGGGGAAGGTGGGGATCATTGTGGGCTGAGGGAGCCTTATAAGGGAGATAAAGCATGAACTAGGCCAGAAACTCAGTTTGTGTGCTGGGGGTGAAGAGTGGTGAGAATTAGCAAGGGACCAGGTTGTCACTGAAAGCTTTATGTATAACTCTAAAGAGTTTAGATTTTATACTGAAGATACCAGAGAGCCACTGTAATGTCATTAAGCAGAGAAGTGCCTTTCAGGATGGCCTTTTAGCAATACTACTCAGGCTACCATTTGTGAAAAGAATTGAAGGAAGGAACGTCCAGAGATTAATTAAACTAGTTAGAAAGCTGACACAGTAATCTAAGCTATAGATAAGTGTCAAATATAAGATCTAAGAGAATATAGATGGAAGAAGAGGGTGGATTTTCAAAATAATTTGATTTATTTTAGGCTGCATTGAGTCTTTGTTGTGTCATGGGCTTTTTCTAGTTGCAGTGAGTGGGGTCTGCTGTCTAGTTGCAGTGCATAGACTTCTCATTGCGGTGACTTCTCTTGTTGCGGAGCATGGGCTCTAGGGCACGTGGGCTTCTGTTGTGGCTCCTGGGTTCTAGAGCACAGGCTCAATAGTTCTGGTGCATCGGCTTAATTGCTCTGTGGCATGTGGGATCTAGCCAGATCAGGGATCAAACACAGGTCTCTTGCAAAGTGTCAAATATAAGATCTAAGAGAATATAGATGGAAGAAGAGGGTGGATTTTCAAAATAATTTGATTTATTTTAGGCTGCATTGAGTCTTTGTTGTGTCATGGGCTTTTTCTAGTTGCAGTGAGTGGGGTCTGCTGTCTAGTTGCAGTGCATAGACTTCTCATTGCGGTGACTTCTCTTGTTGCGGAGCATGGGCTCTAGGGCACGTGGGCTTCTGTTGTGGCTCCTGGGTTCTAGAGCACAGGCTCAATAGTTCTGGTGCATCGGCTTAATTGCTCTGTGGCATGTGGGATCTAGCCAGATCAGGGATCAAACACAGGTCTCTTGCATTAGTAAGTGGTTTCTTCACCATTGAGTCACTAGGGAAGCCCAAGGATGGATTTAAAAGCCAATTGAAGGCTTCACAACTTGAATGAATGAAAGAGTGAGAAAGTGGGGAAGAGTGAAGATTGAAGCCCAGATTTCTGGCTTGCACTTGCTTGGAACATCTGCCATCCCTAGTGCCAGAGAATACAAGAGGAGAAGGGAGGGGAAAGTGAAATCATGTCCATAGGATGAAGAGTTAAATTCTAAACATGATAAAATCAGAGCACTTTTCTGCCACCCAAGTTACCTAGTAGACAGCTAGGTCTGTGGCTCTGGATCTCAGAAGAGGTCTTGGATGAAAAAAAAATACAATAATTTTATGTTATGTGTTTTTTACCACAAGAAAAATAGTTTAAAAATAAAATCAGTGCTTTAAAAAAATTTTACTTCAGAAGTTGTCAGCAAGCAGGTACTCCTTGAAGCCAAGGGGATGCATGAGATTGGTTGCCTAAGGAGGGTATATAAAGTGAGAAGGACAGAAATATAAGACCAGATTATTGGAACCACCAACATTGTAGATAGAACTGGGCGGAGAACATGGAGATCTAAAACAGTGGCATGAGGACAACCAGAAGACAAAAGTGAGTGGGTTTAGAAAACGGCAAAAGAGTTGTTTAGAGTGGTCTTCGATGTCATGCTGCAGAGATGACAGGTCAAAAAGGAGTGAACGTGCTCATTGACCTGAATGAATTTTAGCTACTAGAACTTCTTAGTGACCTTGGTTGATGAGAGCGGTTTCATGTCCTACCCTATTTTGAAAATAAATTATGCTTTGCCAGCCTTCTCTACTGGAGACATCTTTGTATTGTCCACAGTACTTTATACATAGTAAGCACTCAATGAATATTTGTTGACTTTATAAATTTGAATGTGATCTTACTGGCTGTTAGGAGAAATGCTAACTGAAATCTGGGTATTTTTTGCTAACAATTCACTATTTGGTGGACAGAGTGATTGCTAGATTCTCCCTCTGTGTCATAAGATATTTGTGGAAGAAGTCATTAAATTCTTAGTTGAAATAGTTTACAGTTTCTAATTTTATGTTTTAAATGAGTACTAGAGTATTTTAGCATTTGAGATTATTAATACTTACATTTTGATTTTGAAAGTGTTTTTCTCTTCTGTTTCTTCTTCATATATTGAAATCTCAGTTTCAGTTGAGGTCACTTCTACCTTATTTGGAAAGAGCAGCATAGGAAGAGAATGTGTGTTCTAGGAGTAAGGTTATTTTGAAATGAGCCCTTCTGTGATTTTTTTTAATGAACTGCAATGTAGCAAAATTGCAGTATAAATTGATATGTATGATTTGGGTTTATCTTCAACTATAAAAGAGCTTTTGGTCATTTTTATCATTGGATAATTTGGTTTATCTGATTGCCATCACTTGGGCTTCTAGAATGTTATCATTTAGTTAGAACTTAGCCTGAACTTGTATAGCTTATCTTAGATAAAGCTTTCTTTTCAAAGAACATAGCTCACACTGTAGTAGCACTGAGGAGAAGGACTGGCAGGAGAGAGGTGTGGAGTATTGTCTAGAGAAGAGGGGATGCTATGGTTAATGTTATGTGTCAGTTTGATTGTTTGGTCAAACGTTATTCAGATGTTTCCTTTGGAGTTATTTTTTTACATGAGATTAACTTATAAATCAGTAGACTCTTGAGTGAAGTGGATTATACTGCATAAAGTAGATGGGTCTTATCCAATCATTTGAATAGAAAAAGATTGACCTACCCCTTAGAATTATGGATACCAAGGAAATCTTTCATGCAAAGATGGGCTTGATAAAGAACAGAAGTGGTATGGACATAAGAGAAGCAGAAGATATTAAGAAGAGGTGACAAGAATACACACAAGAACTGTACAAAAAAGAGCTTGACGAACAAGATAATCATGATGGTGTGATCACTCACCTAGAGCCAGATTCTTGGAAGGTGAAGTCAAGTGGGCCTCAGTTTCAAATCCTGAAAGATGATGCTGTGAAAGTGCTGCACTCAATATGCCAGCAAATCTGGAAAACTCAGCAGTGGCCACAGGACTGGAAAAGGTCAGTTTTCATCCCAATTCCAAAGAAAGGCAATGCCAAAGAATGCTCAAATACTGCACAATTGCACTCATCTCACATGCTAGTAAAGTAATGCTCAAAATTCTCCAAGCCAGGCTTCAGTAATACATGAACTGTGAACTTCCTGATGTTCAAGCTGGTTTTAGAAAAAGGCAGAGGAACCAGAGATCAAATTGCCAACATCCTCTGGATCATGGAAAAAGCAAGAGAGTTCCAGAAAAACATCTATTTCTGCTCTGTTGACTATGCCAAAGCCTTTGACTGTGTGGATCACAATAAACTGTGGACAATTCTGAAAGGGATGGGAATACCAGACCACCTGACCTGCCTCTTGAGAAATCTGTATGTAGGTCAGGAAGCAACAGTTAGAATCGGACATGGAACAACAGACTGTTTCCAAATAGGAAAAGGAGTACGTCAAGGCTGTACATTGTCACCTTGCTTATTTAACTTTTTTGCAGAGTACATTGTGGGAAACACTGGGCTCGAGGAAGCACAAGCTGGAATCAAGATTGCCAGGAGAAATGTCAGTCATTTCAGAATATGCAGATGACACCACCCTTATGGCAGAAAATGAAGAACTAAAGACCCTCTTGATGAAAGTGAAAGAGAAGAGTGAAAAAATTGGCTTAAAGCTCAACATTCAGAAAACTAAAATCATGGCATCCAGTCTCATCACTTCATGGCAAATAGATGGGGAAACAGTGAAAACAGTGGCAGACTTCATGTTTCTGGGCTCCAAAATCACTGCAGATGGTGACTGCAGCCATGAAATTATGAGATGCTTACTCCTTGGAAGGAAAGTTATGACCAACCTAGACATCATATTAAAAAGCAGAGACATTACTTTGCCAACACAGGTCAGTCTAGTCAAGGCTATGGGTTTTCCAGTAGTCATGTACGGATGTTAGAGTTGGACTATAAGGAAAGCTGAGTGCCGAGAAATTAATGCTTTTGAACTGTGGTGTTGGAGAAGACTCTTGAGAGTCCCTTGGACTGCAAGGAGATCCAACCAGTCCATCCTAAAGAAGATAAGTCCTGGGTGTTCATTGAATGACTGATGTTGAAGCTGAAATTCCAATATTTTGGCCATTTGATGCAAAGAGCTGACTTATTTGAAAAGACCCCGATGTTGGGAAAGACTGAAGGCAGAGGAGAAAGGGACAACAGAGGATGAGATGGTTAGATGGCATCACCTACTCGATGGACATGAGTTTGGGTGGACTCCGGGAGTTGGTGATGGACAGGGAGGCCTGGTGTTCTGCGGTTCATTGGGTTGCAAAGAGTCGGACACGAATGAGTGACTGAACTGAACTGAATGATAGTTGTGATTGTTTCCTGTGAATTCTCTGACCCCATGCAAATAGGATGTGATTCTAGATTATGTAAAAAAAAAGTGTTAATGGATGATAAAAACTCAACTCATCATGCTCACGAAAGAGGACATGAAGTGGTTGTCACTAGGAAAATTGCACAGTGTTGCACAGGGAATAACTGTGTGTCCCAATGTCCCCTAATATGAGAACATACTTTTTTGCCCAATCAGTAAATTACAGAAATGGTCTGGACCTAACAGAAGCAGAAGATATTAAGAAGAGGTGGCAAGAATACATGGAAGAACTGTACAAAAAAGATCTTCATGACCCAGATAATCATGATGATGTGATGACTAATCTAGAGCCAGACATCTTGGAATGTGAAGTCAAGTGGGCCTTAGAAAGCATCCCTACGAACAAAGCTAGTGGAGGCGATGGAATTCCAGTTGAGCTGTTTCAAATCCTGAAAGATGATGCTGTAAAAGTGCTGCACTCAATATGTCAGCAAATCTGGAAAACTCAGCAGTGGCCACAGGACTGGAAAAGGTCAGTTTTCATTCCAATTCCAAAGAAAGGCAATGTTAAAGAACGCTCAAACTACTGCACAATTGCACTCATCTCACATGCTAGTAAAGTAATGCTCAACATTCTCCAAGCCAGGCTTCAGCAATATGTGAACCATGAACTTCCAGATGTTCAAACTAGTTTTAGAAAAGGCAGAGGAACCAGAGATCAAATTGCCAACATCTGCTGGATCATGGAAAAAGCAAGAGAGTTCCAGAAAAACATCTATTTCTGCTTTATTGACTATGCCAAAGCCTTTGACTGTGTGGATCACAATAAACTGTGGAAAATTCTGAAAGAGATGGGAATACCAGACCACCTGACCTGCCATATAGTTAAAGCTATGGTTTTTCCATTAGTCATGGATGGATGTGAGAGTTGGATTATAAAGAAGCTGAATGCTAAAGAGTTAATGATTTTGAATTGTGATGCTTGGACACCGCAATTGAACTGAGAGTCCTTTGGGTAGCAAGGAGATCAAACCAAACAACCCTAAAGGAAATCAAACCTGAATGTTCTTTGGAAGGACTGATGCTGAAGCTGAAGCTCCAGTACTTTCGCCACTTGATGAGAAGTGCTGACTCATTGAAAAAGACCCTGATGCTGGGAAAGACTGAAGGCAAAAGAAGGGGCCACAGGGGGTGGGATAGTTAGATAGCATCACCAGTTCAGTGGACATGAATTTGAGCAAACTTTGGGAGATAGTGAAGGACAGAGGAGCCTGGCATGCTGCAGTCCATGGGGTTGCAAAGAGTCAAACACAACCTAGCAACTGAACATATGTTGCTGCAGTGAATATTGGGTTTTCAAGGTAGTGTTTTTGTTTCCTTCAGATAAATACCCCAAATTGAAATTCCTAAAACGTATGGCAGTTCTATTTAAAATTTTTGATGCACCTCAACTGTTTCCATAGGGGCTGCATCAACTTATATTCCCTCTAACAGTGCAAAAGCTTTCCTGTCTCTTCACATTCTCCTCAAATCCTGTTATTTCTCCTTTTTGATAAAAGCCTTTCTAGAGGATATGAGGTGATATCTCGTTGTGGTTTTGATTTNCCTCTTGTTGAAAGTGAAAGAGGAGAGTGAAAAAGTTGACTTAAAGCTCAACATTCAGAAAATGAAGATCATGGCATCTGGCCCCATCACTTCATGGCAAATAGATGGGGAAACAGTAGAAACAGTGTCAGACTTTGTTTTTTTGGGCTCCAAAATCACTGCAGATGGTGACTGCAGCCATGAAATTAAAAGGCGCTTATTCCTTGGAAGGAAAGTTATGACCAACCTAGATAGTATATTCAAAAGCAGAGACATTACTTTGCCGACTAAGGTCTGTCTAGTCAAGGCTATGGTTTTTCCTGTGGTCATGTATGGATGTGAGAGTTGGACTGTGAAGAAGTCTGAGTGCAGAAGAATTGATGCTTTTAAACTGTGGTGTTGGAGAAGACTGTTGAGAGTCCCTTGGACTGCAAGGAGATCCACCCAGTCCATTCTGAAGGAGATCAGCCCTGGGATTTTTTGGAAGGAATGATGCTAAAGCTGGAAGCTCCAGTACTTTGGCCACCTCATGCGAAGAGTTGACTCACTGGAAAAGACTCTGATGCTGGGAGGGATTGGGGGCAGGAGGAGAAGGGGATGACTGAGGATGAGATGGCTGGATGGCATCACGGACTCAATGGACGTGAGTCTGAGTGAACTCTGGGAGTTGGTGATGGACAGGGAGGCCTGGCGTGCTGCGATTCATGGGGTCGCAAAGAGTCGGACACGAGTGAGTGACTGAACTAGACTGAACTGACAGAGTTGATGGAATACATTCCCCTCACTCACTGTGGTGCAGATAAAAAATACAATAGAAAAGATACAGGCAGTAGAAATACCAGTTCCAGTGGAGAGAGAAACTCACAAGCGTACCACCATGGTAGAAACAAAGAGGAAAAGCATTGCGCAGCGTATGTTTATTACCTGAAAAGTACCTGAAAGCGAAAACCTTTCTATTAGGAAACAACACTGAAGCGTGAACCAGTGAGAGGAAGGAAATATGTGCTGACCAAGAATGTCATCAGATTTAGGAAGAAAAACAGCATGGGCTGAACTGGAGACAGGATGAATGACTTTCAGAGCTTTCCTAAAAATTAGTATAAGATTTGTCTTTACTTTGTTGTCAAGATTTATGACAGAATTAACTGCAGAGTAACCTACAGATGGTTCTCTCTCTAAAGTGTGTATGCCTTTATTTTCAGTCCTTTCTTTTCACCTGTCTTGAGTTAATAAAACATCGTCAGTCTGGACGATCCATTCTGGTTGGTTTCTGTACACTTGCTACAGTCTAGATTTTAGAGCCCAGAAAGAAGAGCTAAAATGTAAGACTCCCTTATAGGAATTCTGCCTTCACAAACTTCTATCCTTCTATCTGGGTTCATGTTATATGTGTATATTTTAATGTATGGTCTATACTGTGTTCTTGAAAGTGAAAGTGCCTGTAGCTCAGTCGTGTCCAACTGTTTGCGATCCCATAGGCTACAGTCCATGAATTCCTCTCTCCATGGTATTTCTTAGGCAAGAGTACTGGAGTGGGTTGCCATTTCCTCCTCCTGATCTTCCCCATCCAGGGATCGAGCCTGGCTATCCTGCATTTCACACAGATTCTTTATCATTTGAGCCACCAAGGAAGCCTACTGTGTTCTTAAATATGGCTAAGTATATTATTTCAGATTCCTCATGAACTTTCATTTAATATCATGGGTTTCCAGGGAAGCAAAAGGGAAAAAATCCCTCTTTCTGTGCAGTCCTCTCATCTTCCCAGCCAGAGGAACTGGAGGAAGACTTATTGGTTTTGTTTCTCTCTCTTACCGCTTACTTTTGGGATCTAGAGCCCCTTTTAAGAGAGTGTTCTTGGATCAGTCAGTTTGTTTGGGGAAGTAGAAGCCATTCTTAGTATATTTAGCTGAAACCAAATTGATATATGTAAAGTATTTGAGGCTTAGATAATTATTGGAAGAGCTGCAAAAGCAAAGATCCAAAAAGCCCCTTTTAGGAAATCTGGAAGTATAAGATTTCACAGAAGCCACCAGTTGGTTCTAGTTGTCAGCAGAACTGAAATAGGAGCATAGCAGAATGCTCATAATACAGGTGTGGCAACCTCATCCACTTTCCTCTTCAGATCTTTATCTCCCCTTCCCTCCTTTTATCCCCAGGACGCTGGCTTGAATGGAGTAGACTGGGGTCTAGCACTGGTCGTCCTCCTTGTCTTCTAGCTTCCAGTTGGGTTTGGCCAGAGAGGAGCATCAATAAGCAATCAGGAGTGGAGATGAGTAAGGTAGGGTAATTAGCCTCCTACCTTCCTTCCTCAAGGTTAGTTCAGGAAGTCTGTGTCCCTTGACTGCAGCTGCTTTCAAATTGCCTCCTCTCACAATATACTCCTTCCAGGTTTTGGTAACTGTTTCTTCCTCACTTTTTCGGGCTGACAGATCCTATATATATTCTTTCTTGTGGTTCCATATTCTGAAATATTTTTGTAAACATTCCTTTAGTAAATAAACACTCCATGTGTTATTCTAACATGAGTGTGCCAACTATTTTGTATTGGAAAGCTGATTGATAAAATAATTTATATCATAAGTGTTTCCAAGTAGTGCACCTTAAAGATGGGTGTCTGAAATCGAGTGATCCATATTTAAAGGAGGTCGGGACTAACCTGTTTGTCAAGATGACAAGAACATGTGTAATCCATGGCTTGTGGAAGAATAAGATAAGGCACAAGTGACAGGCAAGACATAGATGGACTGGGTGAAGAATTTGGCTATTTTGTAAACAATGAAGATTATAATGATTATAGAATCACTCACTTTTCTCTTTCAGCCTCAGATAACAAAGACAGAAATTAATAACTATAGCATGTAATTAAGAACATGAAATTGGAAGGCACCAGATAGCTTTAAAGGTTTTTCTCTTCTCCAGAGGTTGCAGTCTGGAAGTGTGAGGGTAAGGTGTGCAGAGTTGTAGCTCCAGTTAAATGTTCAGTCTTCCCCATCCCTCACTCTAAGGCAAAGACACTGATGGGAAGAGGTGAGTCCTTGAGATCTGAGCTGATGACATTTGAGAAAAGGAGGGCTAAGGCTGAGATCTTTTACCCCCACGTACCCTGCATTTCCCTTGCTTGTGGAGGGAAAGGTCTCTTCTCTCCATAATTCCCCTCTTAAGTTTTTATGCCACAGGCAACTGCTTCAAGAGCTAGTACCGATTCTACTCCAGGTCCACCCTGACTACTTCTCACCAATTTTGCTTTGGCTTAATAATTATATGCCAGGAAAGCCCTAAAAATTTAAAGATTTCCAATAGCTGTTAAATAAAATATTTTGAAGTATTCAATAAGAAAGAAATAAAATTAGTAAAAATGTTTTTTGAAAAACTACCAAAATGTTTTAGATCTCTGAGTTTCCCAAAATGGCCATTAGGTAGCTCAAATGTTTCTTCCTTCACCCTACAGAAGAAAGGAATAACTAGATTTTGTCTAGAAATTTGGAAATTTTTAATTAACACAAAACTGTTATGAAAGCTTTTGTCTACCAAACTTAATGTATAGTTTTAAAGCCCTGAAAAAAATCAAGTTTGTCTTCCAAGTAAACGCACAACATATATAAATGATCCAATGATTGAACATTTTCAAATTAAAAGAATGTATTCTTATTTTAGATCAAAGATGGATGCAATAGCCTTGACCAAAGTGATTTGTTTCCAGATTCTGGATTGATAAAGCATTTCTTTCATTCACTTAATTTATGGGCAATTAGGGGGTGACTTAACATGTAAATTGTCAAAAGCTTACTGATTATTTCAGTCTTTCTTTAGATTCAATAGCCAACACATATCCTTGACTAAGAGTGATACAGGCATAGAGAAACTTATGAAAACTTAAGTGGGTATATTTATAAAGTATCATGAAATCTTAGGGTTTTCCAGGTTATATAGACTCTTCTGTTAACAAAATAAACTTAGTGCTTTCCAGTCAGTTGTCAAACTGTGAAATAGGGTTGCTTTCACCGTTCACATGTAGCTGTCCTTTACCAAAGTGCTCTAAAGCCAGCCACCTCTTCCCGGAAGGAAGGAGAATCCCATGATATTTAACTTTCTAAGGGGATTATCCATCCCTGTAGAGACCTCTTAGTCAGAGACTTCCCTGGAATATTCCAATTTACTTGTGTTTATGGATGTTTCATTCTTAAAAAGAAAAAATTTAAAATTTCCAAGTAGATTGTCCTATCACAGACATGAATTTATCATTAAAATGTCAACTTCTCAAAGAATTCAATAAATTCAGTTGGATAAATTAACTGCTACTACTCAGACCTGCCTTCTGGGGAAAAAAAAAGGTAAAAGACTATTTATTTATACTGATAGGAGATATATGGTTTGGGGTTAGTCTATGACTTTGAAAAGTTTGGATTATGGAGATTTCCTGACTACTATAGGAACCCCTAGAAAATGGATGACAAGTTAAAGTATTTTGAACTTCTTTGCTGCTGCCTAAGGAGATGACCATACTAAAAGTGGAATTTACCAAAAAATGTTCATGATATTAACCTCAATAGTGGGAATAAGTTTGCCATGATACTGAGCCAACTTTGTGAATATTTTAAAGATACCATTGAAGATGTTTTCAAGACATGTCCTACCTGCTAATAACACAGTCGTGATGAGCTCACAGATGTAGAATATGGACAGGGATGTAAGCTTTAGGACCCCTTTGGTATGGTATGGTAAGTCACTTCAGTCGTGTCCGACTCTGTGCAACCCCATAGACGGCAGCCCACCAGGTTCCTCTGTCCCTGAGATTCTCCAGGCAAGAACACTGGAGTGGGTTGCCATTTCCTTCTCCAATGCATGAAAGTGAAAAGTGAAAGTAAAGTCACTCAGTTGTATCTGACTCTTAGCGACCCCATGGACTGCAGCCTACCAGGCTCCTCCATCCATAGATGTTCCAGGCAAGAGTGCTGGAGTGGGGTGCCATTGCCTTCTCCGAGGACCCCTTTGAATGTCTCCAAATATGCCATGTTATTGTTGTTGCTTAATCTGTCAGTCGTATCCGACTCTTTGTGACCCTATGGACTGTAGCCCTCCAGGATCCTCTGTCCATGAGATTTTCTGGGCAAGAATACTAGACTGTGTTGGCATTTCCTTGTCCAGGGGATCTTTCTGATAAATCCAGGGATCGAACCCATGTCTCCTGCATTGGCAGGCAGATTCTTTACCATTGAATCACTGGAATAAGTTCTAATTAGTGTTATTTATTTTTCAGATACCTTGATTCAAAGCTATGATTGTAATGGTAGAAAAAAATAATGTGAGTTTTTGTTCTCAGTTTGGGGAGTTCCAACTTCTCTCTCCAGTAAGAGGGGCACACATTTCATTGGCACTGTTATTTAAAAATACCATAACTTAGACAAGCAGAAGCTGAGAGATTTCAGCACCACCAAACCTGCTCTTCAACAAATGCTAAAGGATCTTCTCTAGATAGGAAACACAGAAAAGGTTGATAAACTTGAAACCAAAACAACAAAGTAAATGGCAACAGGATCATACTTATAAATAATTACCTTAAATGTAAATAGGTTGAATGCCCCAACCAAAAGACAAAGAGTGGCTGAATGGCTAAAAAAAACAAGACCCCTATATATACTGTTACAAGAGACCCACCTCAAAACAAAGGACACATACAGACTGAAAGTAAAGGGCTGGAAAAACATATTTCATGCAAATGGAAACCAAAAGAAAGCAGGAGGAGCAATACTCATATCAGATAAAATAGGCTTTGAAATAAATGCCATGAAAAGAGACAAAGAAGGACACTACTTAATGATCAAAGGATCAATCCAAGAAGAAGATATGACAATTATAAATATATATGCACCCAACATAGCACCACAATATGTAAGGCAAATGCAAATAAGTATGAAAGGGGAAATTAACAGTAACACAATAATAGTGGGAGACTTTATACCCCACTCACACCTATGGATAGATCAACTAAACAGAAAATTAACAAGGAAACACAAACTTTAAATGATGAAATGGACCAGTTAGACCTAATTGATATCTATAAGACATTTCACCCCAAAGCAATGAATTTCACATTTTTCTCAAGTGCACACAGAACATTCTCCAGGATAGATCACATCTTGGGCCATAAATCTAGCCTTGGTAAATTCAGAAAAATTGAAATCATCTCAAGCATCTTCTCTGATCACAATGTGGTAAGATTAGATGTCAACTACAGGAAAAAAACTATTAAAAATACAAACATATGGAGGCTAAACAACACACTTCTGAATAACCAACAAATCACAGAAGAAATAAAAAAAAGAAATTAAAATATGCATAAAAATGATAGAAAATGAAAACACAACAGCCCAAAACCTATGGGATTCAGTAAAAGCAGTGCTAAGGGGAAGGTTCATAGCAATACAAGCTTACCTCAAGAAACAAGAGAAAAATCAAATAAATAACCTAACTTTACACCTAAAACAACTAGAAAAAGAAGAAATGAAGAAGCCTGGGGTTAGTAGAAGGGGACAACAGAGGATGAGATGGTTGAATGGCATCACCAACTCAATGGACATAAGTATGAGTAATCTCTGGGAGTTGGTGATGGACAGGAAGGCCTGGCATGCTGAAGTCTGTGGGGTCGCAAAGGGTCAGATCTGACTGAGCGACTGACTGAGTGACTGATAGCAAGAATCAACAAAACTAAAAGCTGGTTCTTTGAGAAGATAAATAAAATAGACAAACCATTGGCCAGACTCATCAAGAAAAAAAGGGAGAAGAATCAAATCAACAAAATTAGAAATGAAAATGGAGAAATCACAACACAGAAATGCAAAGGATCATAACAGACTACTATCAGCAACTATATGCCAATAAAATGGACAACTTGGAAGAAATGGACGAATTCTTAGAAAAGTATAACCTTCAAAAACTGAACCAGGAAGAAACAGAAAATCATGACAAGCATGGAAATCAAACTGTAATCAAAAATCTTCCAACAAACAAAAGTTCAGGACTAGATGGCTTCACAGGTTAATTCTACCAAAAGTTTAGAGAAGAGCTAACACCTATCCTACTCAAACTCTTCCATAAAATTGCAGAGGAAGGCAAACTGCCAAAGTCATTTTATAAGGCCACCATCACCCTAATACCAAAACCAGACAAAGATGCCACACACACACACACACACACACACACAAAAGAACTACAGGCCAATATCACTGATGAACATAGATGCAAAAATCCTTAACAAAATTCTAGCAAACAGAATCCAACACATATTAAAAAGATCATACATCATGACCAAGTGGGCTTTATCCCAAGGATGCAAGGATTTGCAAATCAATCAATGTGATACACCACATTAACAAATTGAAAGATAAAAACCATATGATTATCTCAATAGATGCAGAGAAAGCCTTGACAAAATTCAACATCCATTTGCGATAAAAACCCTCCAGAAAGCAGGCATAGAAGGAACATACCTCAACATAGTAAAAGCCATATATGATAAATCCACAGCAAACATTAACCTCAATGGTGAAAAATTGAAAGCATTTCCCCTAAAGTCAGGAACAAGACAAGGGTGCCCACTCTCACCACTACTATTCAACATAGGTTTTGAATTTTTAGCCACAGTAATCAGAGAATAAAAAGAAATAAAAGGAATCAAGATTAGAAAAGAAGAAGTAAAATTCTCACTGTTTGCAGAATTCATGATCTTCTTCATAGAAAACCCAAAAAACACTACCAGAAAATTACTAGAGCTACTTAATGAATATAGTAAAGTTGCAGGATATAAAATCAACACACAGAAATCCCCTGCATTCCTATACACTAACAATGAGAAAACAGAAAGAGAAATTAAGGAAACAATTCCATTCACCACTGCAACAAAAAGAATAAAATACTTAGGAATAAATCTACCTAAAAAAAAAAAGACCTATATATAGAAAACTATAAAACATTGATGAAAGAAATCAAAGATGACACAAATGATGGAGAAATATACCATGTTCATGGATTGGAAGAATCAATATAGTGAAAATGAGTATACTACCCAAAGCAATCTACAGAATCAATGAAATCCCTATCAAACTACCAACGGTATTTTTCAGAGAACTATAACAAATAATTTCACAATTTGTATGGCAATACAATAAACATCGAATAGCCAAAGCAATCTTGAGAAAGAAGAATGGAACTGGAGGAATCAACCTGCCTGACTTCAGGCTATACTACAAAGCTATAGTCATCAAGACAGTATGGTTCTGGCATAAAGACAGAAATATAGATCAAGGGAACAAAATAGAAAGCTCAAAGATAAATCCACACACCTATGAATACCATATCTTTGACAAAGGAGGCAAGAATATACAATGGAGTAAAGACAATCTCTTTAACAAGTGGTGCTGGGAAAACTGGTAAACCAATTGTAAAAGAATGAAACTAGAACACTTTCTAACACCATACACAAAAAGAAACTCAAAATGGATTGCAGATCTAATTTTAAGACCAGAAACTATAAAAACTCCTAGAGGGGAACATAGGCAAAACACTCTCTGACATAAATTACAGCAAAATCCTCTATGGGCCACCTCCCAGAGTAATGGAAATAAAAGCAAAAATAAACAAATGGGGCCTAATTAAACTTGAAAGCTTTTCCACAATAAGGAAATAATAAGCAAGGTGGAAAGATAGCCTTCAGAATGGGAGAAAATAATAGCAAATGAAGCAACTGACAAAGAATTAATCTCAAAGATATACAAGCAGCTCATGTAGCTCAATTCCAGAAACATAAATGACCTAATCAAAAAATGCGCCAAAGAACTAAACAGATATTTCTCCAAAGAAGACATACAGATGGCTAACAAACACATGAAAAGATTCTCAACATCACTCATTATCAAAGAAATGCACATCAAAACTACAAGAGGTACCATCTCATGCTGGTCAGAACGGCTGCTATCAAAATGTCTACAAACAATAAGTGCTGGGGAGGGTGTAGAAAAAAGGAAACCTCTTACACTGTTGGTGGGAATGCAAACTAGTACAGCCACTATGGAGAACAGTGTGGAAATTCCTTAAAAAACTGGAAATAGAACTTCCATACAACCTAGCAATCCCACTGCTGGGCATACACACCGAGGAAACCAGAATTGAAAGAGACATGGGTACTCCAATGTTCATCACAGCACTGTTTACAATAGCTAGGACATGGAAGCAACCTAGATGTCCATCGGCAGATGAATGGATAAGAAAGCTGTGGTACATATTGTGTATGTACAATTGCACATACATGTAATATGTATTTACAATTTAATGGATTTCCCTGGTGGCTCAGATGGTAAAGCATCTGCCTACAATGCGGGAGACCCGGCTTTGATCCCTGGGCTGGGAAGATCCCCTGGAGAAGGAAATGGCAACCCACTCCAGTACTCTTGCCTGGAGAATCCCATGGATGGAGGAGCCTAGTGGACTACAGTCCATGGGGTCACACAAAGTCCAACACGACTGAGTGACTTCACTTTCTTTCACTCAGCTATTAAGAAGAATGCATTTGAATCAGTTCTAATGAGGTGGATGAAACTGGAGCCTATTATACAGAGTGAAGTAAGTCAGAGAAAAAAAACACCAATACAGTATATTAATGAATATATATGGAATTTAGTAATATGCGAGACAGCAAAAGAGACACAGATCTAAAGAACAGACTGTTGGACTCTGCAGGAGAAGGCTAGGGTGGGATGATTTGAGAGAATAGCGTTGAAACATGTGTATTACCATATGTGAAATAGATCACCAGTCCAAGTTCGATGCATGAGATAGGGTGTTCAGGGCTGGTGCATTGAGATGACCCTGAGACATGGGATGGGGAGGCAGGTGGGAGGGGGGTTCAGGATGGGGAACACATGTACATCCATGGTTAATTCATGTCAATGTATGGCAAAAACCGCTACAATATTGTAAAGTAGTTAGCCTCCAATTAAAATAAATAAATTAATTTACACCCACACAAAAAAAGAATACCATAACTTACATCGGGCTTCCCTTGTGGATCAGCTGGTAAAGAATCCATCTGCAATGCAGGAGACCTGGATTCAATCCCTGGGTTGGGAAGATCCCCTGGAGGATGAAGGCTACCCACTCTAGTATTAAGCAGAGTAATCTCCACAGTCCTCATATTCTAAAATTTCAAGAAAGATAAAAAGAAGCAAGAGGATTCTCAAACTATACAATTAACAAAGTTTTCAGGAATCTTGAATTTATTGAGTCCCAGAGTACTGCAAATAGTCTTGAAGACAGTAAGATCAATCCTCTCTAGTATCTGTAAGTTATCTCTTTTTGAATTAATAACAGGAATGCTTAATAGTTTTGAGAATTACTTCCAGCCCAAGATTCTACTCTGTTAGAAGCTGATATGACTAATTATTGCAGGAGCCTCAAATGATACCTCTAGCTTTATCAACAACAAGTTAAAAGTGTATTTCCAAAATGCCTACTTAGGCATTCTGCATGATCTGAAAACTGGAAATCTGGGTTTCAGAAAAAAATAAAACAGCCCTTTGAGCATCAGTTAAAAAAACAAAAACACTTACAAGATACTCTCATAACAGACACAAAATAAAACTCCAAGGTGTTGATTCTTGGGTTTATGTTTCTCAAATTAAAAAAAAAAAATACACAGGAATTCCTACTGACTGCTGGACATCTATTCCATCAGGAGACCTTGAATTGATGATTTTTAGGAATTCTCCTGAAGCTGCTGACTGTGTAAGTGGATACCTTATGCCCAGAATGACAGAACAATCTGCTGACTACAATAGCAGACAACTTCTGCTCAAGATGATAAAACAAGATTAATTATATGATTTTTCAGCGTTTTCCCCCTTACCACTAATGTTGTCTGTTATTGTATTTTGTTCTCTCTTAACTGAAAGTTCTCAATATGATCTCCTTTATCTTTTTTCCTGTTACTTTGGACTCCCTTTTTCTGCCGCTTAAGAAAAAGCAAAACTCTCTGGTGTATTTTTCTCAGACTACAGCTGCTGCTCTGATTACCACAACATGTAGTAGCTGTTCCTTTAAACACTTCAGAAATAGATTCACTTTTATAGGAACCAACCTCTTGGTAACTTATATTGACTTCATATATCACAGACTTCACACTCATAAAAATTAGACTTTGACCTCATGTCAATAAACTCTCCAGCTAAACTTATTACAACACCAACAGTAAAAGCTCGCTCAGCAGGAGGGGTATCTAATTTGGGGTCATTTTGCTAAAGTTACCAGTTTGTTTTCTTGAAACATCGGTTTTGCGGTAACTGTTTAGTTAAGGAATCTGCCCATTTTGAGGGACAAAATTGGCTTACTCCTGATGCTAAGTAATGTTGTTATTCCCAATACAGTCCCACCAGGCTACTACTTCTCATGTGGCCATCAGACTTTCCCATCTGTCACACACTAACATTTCCTGTGTATTCAGAATACCCATGAGAGACTTTTAGATGTTTATAGTTGTCAGCCTCCAATGGGTCACATTTCTCTGAAAAGAATATTCAGAAACATCTCCAAAAAGGCCAGCACGGATAACTTAAGAAAACTTCTAGGAGGGATCACTTCTAGTATTCTGACCCTAGAAGATATAATAAATGACACTAATTATATCTGGAAGCCCCCCGCCAGAATTATTTAAAATTAAAATTTATTACTCAGTGTTACCATGGTTAATCCCACAGGCCTTAATTTCTATGGGTGTGTGTGTGGTGTGCATGTGTGTGTGTGTGTGTGTGTGTGTATGCTAAGTCGCTTCAGTCCTGTCTGACTCTTAGCGATCCTATGGACTATAGCCTGCCAGGCTCCTCTGTCCTTGGGATTCTCCAGACAAGAATGCTGCCGTGGGTTGCCATGCCCTTCTCAGGAGATCTTCCAGTCCCAGGGATTGAACCTGTGTCTCTTATGTCTCCTGCATTGGCAGGTGAGTTTTTTACCACTTGTGCTACCTGGGAAGTCCCAATTTCTATGTAACTATCCAAAGAAAACATTTACTCTATAGAAAACAGATTTTGTTGCTTTTATGATCAGTGGGTCAAGGAGAATAGTGCAGGACTACCCTAAAAAAAGCCACTTGATTCTGTAAAACAGACTCGGCTGAATTCTCAGAAATGCTTTTACTGACAGATTTTATAATCTTTCCTGTGACTTAGAGATTTTTTTTTAACTAGAAATAGTATTGAATTTAATAGTTGGTTTTTGTTTTTTTTTTTTGGTGGGGGGAGGTAACCATGATGTAACTGAAGCTGATGGAGTAAGCCATACCAAATCCAAGTGTATTGAAAAATAAGAAATCATCATGAAGATACTTTAGTTTGATATGGTGAGGGCAGAAGCTGAATTGTAGTGGTTTAAGGGCTTCCCTGGTGGCTCAGACGGTTAAAGCGTCTGCCTGCAATGCGGGAGATCTGGGTTCAATTCCTGGGTCGGGAAGATCCCCTGGAGAAGGAAATGGCAATCCACTCTAGCACTCTTGCCTCGAAAATCTCATGGATGGAGGAACCTGATAGGCTACAGTCCATGGGATCGCAAAGAGTCGGACACGACTGAGCGACTTCACTTTCACTTTCTTTCAAGGAGTTATTGAGGAGTTAGAAAGTGTAAATCAAGCTGATTTTCTAAAACTCAAAAAATCTAAATCACCGCTTTTTCCAAAAGTGTGATTTTGAAGGCATGTGAGACAGACAGAGAAATCTAGAGATGTGTGGTGGAGATGCTATTCCATGCCTACCTGAGGAATGAGCCATCCACAGGAGAGAGCCATGTCTGATAGCACATGAAGAAAGTTGTCTAAAGGATTGCTGATGCTATTGGCAGGTTGTGGGAAGGGCAGATGGAGGAGAAAGTACATATTGTATGACATCACTGTTTTCTCTGTAAAGTAGGTATTGAAACTACATGTTGAGACTGAAGATGAAAGTAAAACAAAGACTTGAAGAGTGAATGGAAAACAAATGTTGGAAGAACCAAAAAAGGTAAATGAAGGTGCACAGCAGATTTCTCTGAGGAGTCTCAAGTACCCTTATATTGGAAGCTATGAGTTTATATGTAACCAAGTTGCAGGATTGTAAAATCCCCTCCAGTAGGACTTATTTTTAAGTATTGTTTAGAAACAGAAAAAGTAAGCTGTTGGATGGATACAGCTGAGGTTTATTTTTATGCATCTGTGTGGTGACATGACAAAAGATGGGGAAAGTAATCAATTAGACAAGAGCGCATTTAGGGAGATGGGCTGTAGGACTGGAGGTGTCAGTGGCATGGCACAGAGAACTTGATGACTCACTTAGGGAGTAATGCTATCACTGTTAAGCCTCCAGCAGAAATTCCCAGTGACTGAAGGAATGAAAACCTGAAGTGAAGCAGAGTTGAAATATCCTGTATTTGAGAAAGTCAGGGAATTTTGAATCCACTCTTAAAGGCAGCAATACATATATAAAAAGCAAAGGAGGAGAGGAGAGGAGAAAACAGAATTCATGGGAGAGTAACACTTGAGTTTAGGCAAAGGAGTGTATTCTATGAGACATAAACATTACAACCTGTTTAGAAAAATTATGAAAAAGCCTAGAAAATAAATTGTTTTACCAATATTATTTTTAAGCATCTTGTCCACACACTGCGACTTAGAAAAAGTTGAATAATTTCTCTAGACCTGTTTTCCTGTTTATAAAGTGGTCACAACAATGCCCACCTTGAGATTTTTAAGGAGAGAATTAACAAGGGCTTTCTGGTGGGTCAGACAGTAAAGAATCCTCCTGTAGGAGACGCAAGTTCAATCCCTGGGTCAGGAAGATACCCTAAAGGAGGAAATGTCAATCCACTCCAACATTCTTGCCTGGAAAATCCCATGAACAGAAGAGCCTGGTGGGCTACAGTCCATAGGGTCACAAAGAGTTGGACACGACTGAATGACTAACATTTTCCTTTAATAAATATTATAGGAAAGTGTTCAACATGATGACGGACACAAAACCAATGTTAAATTTGCTCTGTCTTTTCCATTATTAATACTTCAGTAGTGCTGGTTAGGGTTTCCCTGGTGGCTCAGATGGTAAAGAATTTGCCTGCAATGCAAAGACCTGGGTTCGATCCCTGGGTTGAGAAGATTCCCTGGAGAAGGGAATGGCAACCCACTTCTGTATTCTTGACTAGAGAATCCCATGGACAGAGGAGCCTGGTGGGCTACAATGGGGTTGCAAGGTTGGACACGACTGAACAATTAACTCTCTCTAGTGCTAGTTAGGTATTTTAGAAAGCAGTTGGTCCTAAATTAGAAAATATCCAGGATCATCTTTTAATTTGTGACCAGCAAGAGAAACTTAAAGTTTAGCATATGATTGTTGATCTGGAAATTTTGTAATAACAAATGTAAATCCCAGTAGCAAGAATGATGTATTTAAATGTGAAACTTTGGCTTTGCCTGTAACGGGCAGCGAGCAAACCACTCCTTGAATATCCAGGAGTCACTTGTACCTCCCTCCACTAGACAAAAATGTATAATTATGTCAGAGCTTCGGAGGGTTGGGATTGAACTGTCATATCATAGGCTGATAATGCCCAAGTCATGTATCCAGAGTCCATGTCACTTTGGAGTTGCCTGTTACACTTCTCCACCTGGATGTGTCTGTACATATATGTGACATTGTCCAGAAATAAACTCAAACCCCTCAAACCCTGAAAATGCTTCTCAGCCAATATTTCCTACTGTTTGGGGTGTAGCACCACACATTTAGGCACTCCAAGCTAAAAAACCCTCAGTTCATCCCTGAATATTTTTTTCTCCCACACTAAATATCCAATTACATAGGCTTTCTAAATCTTTCTCAGTCTGTCCTCCACCTTTTATCTCTACTACCAATACCCATTCTTCCCTCAGAATCTCACGTGATTGTTGCATATCACTCACTGCTACTCAAAGAGCCTCAGCCTTTATCATTTTCTGCTGCTATGTCCTTCTCCCCCATCATACCATAAACTTCTCTGTGCAGGTCCTAATAAGGTGCCCAGTACATGGTTGGATGGCATCACCGACTCAATGGATATGGGTTTGGGTGGACTCCGGGAGTTGGTGATGGACAGGGAGGCCTGGCATGCTGTGTTCACGGAGTCGCAAAGAGTCAGACACAACTGAACGACTGAACTGAATTGAACTGAACATGGTGAACACTCAATGAATATAGTTTGAACTAAGAGACTCAAGGGGGAATGAGGAGCCTCTAAGCACCACCATTGCAGATAAAACTCATCTTGCTAGACTAAACCCAGCCTGTATTCAGCCTTAGCCTTCACTCCTCTTTCAGAACTCATTCTAATTGGACTTGTCACCAGTTGTCCTTTTAGACATTCTCCCCTCTAGTCTAGCAGAATGGAATGATTACTGCCATTTTTAAAGAATGAGATACACATGGATTGTAAGCCTGCCTGAACCAATTACTATCTTCGTGCCTAAAACAAACAAACAAACAAACAAACAAAACCTCTGCAAACCAGACTGTTAAGTGAATATGGAGGAAATAATAACCACCTCATAGTGTGAATGTGAAGACTAAGTGAGATGCTGTATAGAACAACTGGCAAAATTTACAGCTCAATAAATGTTAACCATTATCAGTGTTACATGGCCCAGCCCTGCTTGCTCTTTTCTGTCTCCAAATCATGTTTACTCCTTCACTTCTTTCTGGAATAAATTGTCCTCCCTCATTCTTGTAATAATTGCTCCAGTGATGATACTAGCTACTTAATGTGTTAAGAATACTTTACATATTATTTTATTTAAAGACTTAGATATAATCAACTATATTTGTTACTTAATGGAACTGAGAATAAAGTATAAAGCTGCTTGCCCAAATTCACATGAGAAGGAAAAGGCAGAGTGATGGTGTGAATTCAATCAATGCTATATTCTTTCCTAAAGCCAAAGAGACTCTATTGCCCGAAACTATTCTGCTTATTTTAAACTTATAAATGCTATAGTTTGGGGTTGGCCAAAAGGTTCATTTGGGTTTTTTTTTTTTTTTTTCATTACATCTTACAGAAAAACCCAAATGAACATTTTGGCCAACCCAATATTTTCCATTCTACAGATCGATGGAGTTACATCCTGATAAACCCATCATAAGCAAAAATGTAAGTTGAGGGGAATTCCCCAGTGGTCCAGTAGTTAGGACTTTGTGTTCTCACTGCCAAGGGCGTGGGTTCCATCCCTGGTCAGGGAACTAAGATCCTGCATACTGCAAGGCACTGCCAGAAAAAAAAAAACCAAAAATATAAGTTGAACATGCATGTAAATATACCAAACCTACCAAATATTATAAGATTAGCCTAGCCCATCTTAAAGGTGCTCAGACATGTTAGCTTATAGTTGGGCAAAATCTTCTAACATAAAGCCTATTTTTAAATAAATTGTGGCAATTTATTGAACACTGTTCTGACAATGAAAAACAGAATGGTGATGTGGGTACAGAGAGGTTGTGAGTGTATCTGCATTTACCCTCTTGATTGCATGGCTCTCTGGGAGCTGTAGCTGCTGCCTCTGTCCAGCATCATGAGACAGTGTCATGCCATGTATCACTATCTCAGGAAAAGATCAGATTTCAAAATCTGGAGTATGACCTCTACTGAATGCATAGCACTTTTGCACCACAGTTGAAGTCAAGAAATCCTAAGTCAAGGATTACCTATAATATGTGGTAGGTTAGGGCTTCCCTTATAGCTCAGTTGGTAAAGAATCTGCCTGCAATGCAGGACACCTGGGTTCAATCCCTGGGTTGGGAAGATACCCTGGAGAAGGCCATGACAATCCACTCCAGTATTCTGGCCTGGAGAATTTCATGGCTATTCCCCTATGGCAGAAAGCAAAGCACAAAAGAGTCTCTTAATGAAAGTGAAAAAGGAGAGTGAAAAAGTTGGCTTAAAAATCAACATTCAGAAAATGAAGATCATGGCATCTGGTCCCATCACTTCATAGGAAATAATGGGGAAACAATGGAAATAGTGACAGACTTTATTTTCTTTGGCTCTAAAATCACTGCAGATGGTAACTGCAACCATGAAATTAAAAGACACTTGCTTCTTGGAAGAAAAGCTATGACCAACCTAGACAGCATATTAAAAAGCAGAGACATTACTTTGCCAACAAAGGCTATCTAGTCAAAGCTATGGCTTTTCCAGTGGTCATGTATGGATATGAGAGTTGGACTATAAAGAAAGCTGAAGGCCAAAAGAGTTTTTGAACTGTGATATTGGAGAAAACTCTTAAGAGTCCCTTGGACTGCAAGGAAATCCAACCTGGCAATCCTAAAGGAAATCAGTCCTGAATATTCATTGGAAGGACTGATGCTGAGGGTGAAACTGCAATACTTTGGCCACCTGTTGTGAAGAACTGTCTCATTGGAAAAGATCCTGATGCTGGGAAAGATTGAAGGTGGGAGGAGAAACGGACGACAGAGGATGAGATGGTTGGATGGCATCACTGACTCGATGGACATGAGTTTGAGTAGGCTCTGGGAGTTGGTGATGGACAGGGAAGCCTAGAGTGCTTCAGTCTATGGGGTTGCAAAGAGTCAGACACAACTGATGGACTCAACTTTGGTAGATTAAGTATGGCCACACATTTTTAGCAGCTCCTCCACACAAGAGTTTATTTCTGTATTGTATCTTGAATCTGAATTGGCTCTGTGACTTGCTTGGCCAGTAGAGTACAGTGGAAGTAAAGATACTCAAGTGTGGAGCTGGGGTCGCAAGAGGCCTTGCAGCTTCAGGCTTTGTTTTCTTGTGCTGCTCCCCTACTGTCTGAGGACATCAGGATAGCCTGCCAGATGGTGAGAGACCGCATGAAGAGAGTAGTCCAGGTGACAGCTAGCACCAACTCCCAGATACCTGAAAGAACCATCATATATCCTCCACTCCAGGCAAGGTACCTGCACATTCAGTCATATGAGAGCCCGGCAAAGAAGCTTCCTCCCACTGATCCACGAATTGTGAGAAATAATAGGCTGTCCTTTTAAACCTCTTAGTCTTGGGGTAATTTTTTTAATGCACAAATAATTAACTGAGATGAAAGTGAAAAAAATATATAAGTGAAAGTCAAAGTTGCTTAGTCATGTCCAAATCTTTGTGACCCATGGACTGTAGCCCACCTGGCTTCTCTTGTCTAGGCAAGAAATTGAGACCAAAATTGGCCCTAAAGGTGGATTACAGCAATAACATAGGCCTGCAAAAGTGACATTGGCTTCAAGCCCAGTGGTAGGTCAGTGAGAGACAGAGAACCACAGACAGAGGAACCAGAAGGGCAGTGAGGAAATGGCTGTAGGAAACTGGAGAAGGGACTCCTGTGCCATATGATTCCAGAACAATTAGTAGGACTATTGGAAGGTAGAGAATATACCTAATGAATTTGTGGACCTGGCAAAAACATCGAGCGACAGAGTGTTGAATGGGCCAAGCTGCTTCTCTTTAGTTCAGTCCAGTTCAGTTCAGTCGCTCAGTCGTGTCCGACTCTTTGCGACCCCATGCATCACAGCACGCCAGGCCTCCCTGTCCATCACCAACTCCCGGAGTTCACTCAGCCTTCGCGTGCATTGAGTCAGTGATGCCATCCAGCCATCTCATCCTCTGTTGTCCCCTTCTCCTCCTGCCTCCAATCCCTCCCAGCATCAGAGTCTTTTCCAATGAGTCAACTCTTCGCATCATGTGGCCAAAGTACTGGAGTTTCAGCTTTAGCATCATTCCTTCCAAAGAAACCCAAGGCTGATCTCCTTCAGAATGGACTGGTTGGATCTCCTTGCAGTCCAATGGACTCGCATGAGTCTTCTCCAACACCACAGTTCACAAGCATCAATTCTTCGGTGCTCAGCTTTTTTCACAGTCCAACTCTCACATCCATACATGATCACTGGAAAAACCATAGCCTTGACTAGATGGACCTTTGTTTGCAAAGTAATGTCTCTGCTTTTCAATATGCTATCTAGGTTGGCCATAACTTTCCTTCCAAGGAGTAAGCGTCTTTTAATTTCATGGCTGCAGTCACCATCTGCATTGATTTTGGAGCCCCCCAAAATAAAGTCTGACACTGTTTCCACTGTTTCCCCATCTATTTGCCATGAAGTGATGGGACCATGATCTTCGTTTTCTGAATGTTGAGCTTTAAGCCAACTTTTCACTCTCCTCTTTCACTTTCATCAAGAGGCTTTTTAGTTCTTCTTCACTTTCTGCCATAAGGGTGGTGTCATCTGCATATCTGAGGTGATTGATATTTCTCCTGGCAATCTTGATTCCAGCTTGTGCTTGCTTCAGCCCAGCGTTTCTCATGATGTACTCTGCATAGAAGCTAAATAAGCAGGGTGACAATATACAGCCTTGACGTACTCCTTTTCCTATTTGGAACCAGTCTGTTGTTCCATGTCCAGTTCTAACTGTTGCTTCCTGACCTGCTTCTCCAAGCCAGGCTTCAGCAATACATGAACCGTGAACTTCCAGATATTCAAGCTGGTTTTAGAAAAGGCAGAGGAACCAGAGATCAAATTGCCAACATCCGCTGGATCATGGAAAAAGCAAGAGATCCAGAAAAACATCTATTTCTGCTTTATTGACTATGCCAAAGCCTTTGACTGTGTGGATCACAATAAACTGTGGAAAATTCTGAAAGAGATGAGAATACCGGACCACCTGACCTGCTTCTCTTAGTAATGTGTAATAAGATACATGAAGGAAAATATAACATAGAAGAGGCTATTTATTTTGTAAGAAGTTAGGGGAAATAGAGAAGACCTAGGACTTGTTTGATTGAAATATAAAGCACCTCTCATTCCATGTCTCCCAGCTGGTAAAAAAAATTCTCAATCATATGAGGCCTATGGATAAATTTCAAGTTATGTATGTGATTCGGAGAAGGCAATGGCACCCCACTCCAGTACTCTTGCCTGGAAAATCCCATGGATGGAGGAGCCATGGTGGGCGGCAGTCCATGGGGTCATGAAGAGTTGGACATGACTAAGCGACTGCACTTTCACTTCACTTTCATGCATTGGAGAAGGAAATGGCAATCCACTCCAGTGTTCTTGCCTGGAAAATCCCAGGGACAGGGGAGCCTGGTGGGCTGCCGTCTATGGGGTCGCACAGAGTCGGACACAACTGAAGCAACTTAGCAGCAGCATGTATGTGATTGGGCAATGCCATGCTAAAGAATTACTAAGCTAGTGCCTAATATATTCTCTCATATGGAAAAAAAGGAAGGGTATCTAAGAATCTTAAAAGTGCTTCCCACAGTAGCCACCCACACACACTAAGTAGAAATTTGGGAGCCATCAGCAGGTAGATAGAATGTCAAGCCACAGAACTGGATGAATTACACAGGGGAAAATGTTGAGGGGTCAATGAATAAGAGGCATCAATACAATCAACACATTACTATAGCTGTTAGGATTTTATAATAAGCAGGTAAATACAAGACAGTAATTAGTATTGATTTGCCATTGAGATTTCAGAGGTGCTACTCTGGTTATTGGTGATGACAATGAAAGTTTGTGGCAAAGGAGGGATTAGAGGAAAACATGCATGGGCGTGAGAACTCAGAGTGCTTGATGACTTCTTTGCGGCAGTTGACATCACCAAGAATGAAAGTAGGTTTCGTGGGGAATCCCACGCTCTTTTGTTTCCATCCCCTGTTATAACAAGATTTGGGTGTTTTGTTTATGTCTCTTTTCAATGTCTTATATTCTTTACCAAAATAGAATACAAACCTTAGTACAAACTAAGGTTAAAAAAAAAAAAAGAAGAAGAAGCAAGTTCCTAAACTATAGCAGCCCATGTTGGGTTATTTTGGAAGAAAATAAGCCCAGAGGAGATAGGAATCAAAGAGACGTGATCTAAGGAATTATGTGGCAGAACCTTCACTTCATCAGCGGTCCCTTTAGAGTGTGAGCTCTTCTGAAGTAGGGCGGCGGGGTGGCGGCGAGGGGAGATCTGAAATCAAGCATTGGAAGTTATCAACAAATTATTTTATATATGGACCGTATTCTCTCTTCCTGATGCACATTTGTTTTACACTTAGCATATTCTCCAGAAACAGTGATACAAACTAAGAAGAAAAGTAAGATAAGGTATTGTCTATTCAGCTCTTTATCTGTTGCTGGAAAAAGGTTTTTCTAGGATCACTGAGAATTCTTATTTCCCATTGGGATCATATAAATTCAGTAACGGAAGCAGTTCAGGTAGCAGCGTATCTGTGACAGAGTTCCACACCTCATGTTATTTGGTTCTATAGCTGTATGCTGAATAGAAGTGAAGAAGTGAAGTGAAGTCGCTCATCGTGTCCGACTCTTAGCGACCCCATGGACTGTAGCCTTTCAGGCTCCTCCGTCCATGGGATTTTCCAGGCAAGAGTACTGGAGTGGATTGCCATTTCCTTCTCCAGAGGATCTTCCAGACCCAGGAATCGAACCCAGGTCTCCCACATTGCAGGCAGACGCTTTACCGTCTGAGCCACCAGGGAAGTCCTAGGCATTTAAAAATGATCTGACTTCTATTATGCAAGAAGATCCATTTTTAACATTTCCTAATTTCAAATATTCCCACAGAATTTCTCCACTTACTGAGAAAACACAAAATACACAAAAGCTACTTAAAATTTAGTAACACTTTCAAATACAGTTGTTTTAGTACCCATAACAGCAACGGATATTTAAACATATACCAAATACTTATAAAATATATATATTAGTAGCAGCAATATGCCAATATTTATTTACCTGAGTAAAACACTTGCCGATTAGGATTTGAAGAGTTCTCAAGTTGCCTAGGAAAATTTGGGGCTGTCAAGGAAAATTTGCACAGGTCAGAGTTAAACAGGCAAGTAAGACTTTATCCAAGCCTATTGCAATATGGAAGAGAGATTGAACTCAAGTCCACAGAAACAAAAGGTAGGAGGAATTTTAGGAGTAGGGGTGAGTTTACAGAAAAGTACTGAAGGATGTTGACAGAAAGGTTGCTCTATGGGAGGTACCAAGCACATCGAATTATTCCTGAATTTGCAAGTGTTTTTCTCTGTGAGTTGGGCCATCTGTATTTGCCAATTAATGTTACAGTAGGCTCCTACCCTCCCACAGAGATAGAGAGATGGCCTGCTCTCTTCATTATGATTTTATTTCAAAGAAATGACTGTAGGTCCTTGAGACATTCCTGGGTTGTAAAAGTGACAAGAGGCTGGGAGATCTATATACATTTCAAAGGGGCAGAGGAAGAATTTTCAGCTACAGATTTTCTAAAGTAACTCATCGAAGAAAAGTGAGACCTGAGATCTGTCATCAAGAAGAGGCCTATCTAAAGTCGGTTAAACTGGGGGAAACTTTGAGGTTATCTTGGTCAGTCTCCAGGTTAGAAAACATCAACTTCAAGACTGCTTGTAGCCCTGAATGTTAGTCCTGGTTTTCCCATGGTGAACTGTAGGTCTTGGACAGAGCACTCTAACATTAAAACAAAGCTTTTTCGTTTGTGTGTGTGTGTTTAAGACATTTAAGATCTACTCTTAGGAAATTTCAAATACTCAATACTGTTAACTAATTTTTTTTATTATGTTTACATTGCTGTGTATTGGATCATCAGAACTTATTCATCTTGTATAACTGAAACTTTGTACCCCTTAACCAATATCTACCTGTTAGGTAGTTAGAATAAGAAAAAGAAGTCCAGAATAGCAGTGGCTAAAAGACAAAGAAGGGAAAAGACCGTGAAAATAGAACAAAGGAAGGCCCGAGGACCAGAGTGAGGACCACAAGTAAAGCAAACAGCCCTCCTGGCTAGCCCAATTTGCATAGGGCAGGCTTGAGGGGGAGGAGACAAAATGTATAAAAAGAGGAGGCCAAGATGGATTGAGGCCTCTCTTTTGGGGTCAGCTTGCCTTCACGCCTCGAGGGTGTACTATCCTTTGTTTGCCAAATAAAACTGAACTATAACTGAGCTGTAACACAGGTCTGCTGTTTGAAATCATTGCTGCAGTGAGACAGAACTGAGGGAATTACACACTCCCCTGACATACCCACTTGACTACATAGGGGTAGATATGTTGATTAGCTTGATTGTGGCCATAATTTTACAATGTATATGTTACATAACTTAAAAATATGCAAAAAAGAGATCCAAACATCAAATTTAGGCATTGAAATATGAGGCAGCAGAAGGTGGTCTTGGCTGGGTATCCATGGATCCGTGCTGTAATCCCAGGACTACTGCTTGTTTATCCCAAGAAGATATGAGATAAGATCAAGTAGCTGATCTAATACTGGTTGCATTTGCACCTGGGAATTTTGTGAACCATTTTTCAAAATTCACTCGATTAACTTTCATACCTTTCTCGCATAAGACTACTTCCCTCTTCCTATTTTACTGGTTATGGTCTACTTGTGACTTTGGCAAGTGGTCACCTAGAACATAGGATGCTCCCATTGTTATTTTATTGATCTTTGCCTCCCTGCTTACGTCTCTCTTTATGTCTGTAAAGCCCACCTTCCATGATGCTCACATCTCACTCCTCAGTTATTTGTGAAGACTATGGCCCTGGACTTTGGATGAACATAACATCGCCTACAATTTTGTTTTTCTGTAATTCTCAGTTTTCTCTATCCTGATGAATATAAAAGACTTTTTTCCCCCTTGGTTGAACATTATGTGAATGAAAAGACTCTTTGGTACTATAAAACGTCTTCCTATACCTCATGGGTGGTGTGCACAAAATTACTGCCTCCTCACTTCTCCTGCTTCACTATTCTTTAGGCTCTGCCTTTTAAAGTACCCCCCAAACTTTATCCAATTGACTTCTCAGTTTTGACTTTAAACAGAAGAAAGCAAAACAAGTTTTTGTAATGCTATAAATAATACAGAGAGGTCCTAGAAGAGACTAGTTTTAAGTGTAAAAATGGGATAGAATGTTGTATATAGAGAAAAAGAGACATTGAAGAGGCGTGGTATTTCAGCTTTGGTGACGCACTTCTGAGGACACTAAACTTTATCTCACTCCAAATGGTCAATGTCACTAAGATAAAGATGAGTGTTCAGTGGTGACTAGACTATCATTCTGTATTTATCTCTTTCCTCCCCTCCCTCCTCCTCCCCTCTTTCCTTTCTTGTATCCTTTTCCTCCTTATTCTTCTCTCATTTTTCTGTACTTTTCTCTCTGTTTTTTCTCCCCCACTGCTCAAGGTTTATTTGGTATTTTAGCTGGTATGACGCTTGGATACTTGGTTGTATTGTTTTTATGCATATTTTTTCTTTTTATGTTATGTGGCAAAGTACATTATCTTGATAAATATAGTACACAAAATCAGATCCTTTGGAGCAGTTATGCACAAAACATGCAATGTTGACTCTCTCTCTCCTACCACATATATCTTATACTAGCATTTTAGAGATTTTAGAGGAAGATTGCTAACAAAAACATCTGCTGAATAATATCTTGTTTTAGTTGATGCTTGAAATTGTACTATTGGAAAATTATTCTTCCATGTTGGGCTATTTTTACTCCAAGTTCTTCTTATAAACAGCAAAATTTTATGCATTATTATAAGAACAAACAAATGCTGAGACAACAAATGCTTTCTTTGTCAATAAGAGAATTAAATTTGTAATTAACTCAGCATTAACAGATTAGTTTCTTTCTTGAGATAGCCCTAGGAGGTAGAAATTTTTCCTGTGTGATGGTGAACATTTCTTATGCTGATGATATTGAATATTTGCTCCTTTTAAATAAGTCAGTATCTTTTTTAGATTTGGGGGGACCATTTTCCTTATTTTCTAAATTCAAGAAAGCATGAAATACCTTATATTTCTTTTACAACCAGGGTTGAGTGTTCTGCTTTATAAGCAAAATTGATCAAACAGAACTATAGCACCCATCACTGTTATGACAACTTCTGTGAAAATTAGAGAGAGAATATGTTCCTTTCCATATTATAAAATCTTTGACACTGTTTTCAATTATGTGTATACACTTATTTATTTTCCTTTTATTTATCATGTTTTAATTTCTTCATTATCCTTCATGCCTTTAAAGGAAAGAGGTCATGTCTGTCTTGATCATTGCTTGATCATTACATAAATGTATGCACATATGTAATATACACACATATATGTACACACACATATATATAACACATCTTTACCATAAACATATATTGCACATATACATATATACACACGTATATGTACACATGTATGTTTGCTTATTCTAATTTCACACTTAACTTTTAGGAATTCCTCTTATGGGGAAGATGGTAGAGAGTAAATGAATAGAGATAGAAAATAGTTTAGGGCTAAGAAAATTGTTCAGGTTTAATAAAACTTATAGATATTCCCTAAATCTCACTGTAAGCAATAGTTTAAATATCTTTTCATCTCTAAATCTCTTTTAAAATATTTTTAAAAGAGAATATCTTCCACCTCATTAGAACTGATTCAAATGTATTCCTTTCAATGGCTGAGTAATACTCCATTGTGTATAGGTACCACAGCTTTCTTATCTATTCATCTACTGATGGACATCTAGGTTGTTTCCATGTCCTGGCTATTATAAACAGTGCTGCGATGAACATTGGGGTACATGTGTCTCTTTCAATTCTGGTTTTCTCGGTGTGTATGCCCAGCAGTGGGATTGCTGGATCATAAGGCAGTTCTATTTGCAATTTTTTAAGGCATCTCCACATTGTTCTCCATAGTGGCTGTACTATTTGCATTCCCACCAACAGTGTAAGAGGGTTCCCTTTTCTCCACACCTTCTCCAGCATTTATTGCTTGTAGACTTTTGGATCGCAGCCATTTTGACTGGTGTGAAATGAGGTAGATGAAACTGGAGCCTATTATACAGAATGAAGTAAGCCAGAAAAAAACACCAATACAGTATACTAACACATATATATGGAATTTAGAAAGATGGTAATGATAACCCTCTATGTGAGACAGCAAAAGAGACACAGATGTATAGAACAGACTTTTGGACTCCGTGGGAGAGGGAAAGGGTGGGATGATTTGGGAGAATGGCATTGAAACATGTATACTATCATGTAAGAAACGAATCGCCAGTCTATGATTGATGCAGGATACAGGATGCTTGGGGCTGGTGCACAGGGATGATCCAGAGAGATGATATGGGATGGGAGGTGGGAGGGGGGTTCAGGATTGGGAACTCATGTACACCCGTGGTGGATTCATGTCAATGTATGGCAAAACTAATACAGTATTGTAAAGCAAAATAAAGTAAAAAAAAAAAAAAAAGGAGTATATTTCCTTTACAAAAAAAGAGAGAAATGTCTTCTAAATATTTTTATACTTTGTCTTTGAGTCTAGGGCAATCAGTTTCCATGTACTATCAGTAAATCAGGGGAGGGGAGCAAGAATAAATAATGGTCTGTGCATAGCATATGCTGGATTGCATCCGCCAGTAAACATTAGCCAGGTGGAGAGAAATGGGCATGATCTTTGAGGTCAGCAAGACTTAGATTTATATGCTAGTCAAGTCACACTTTCCAGATAAAAAAAACCTTGGTCAGATCACTCTGAGCTTCACAGACAGTTATTTATGCTTGAAGGATGATAAAAACCCAATTCAAGCGATGTTGAAGGGATTAAACAGGATGAAGTATGAAAAGAACCCAACATATTATTAATACATAACATATAGTAGAAGGTCAATAATAGTGCCATGTGTCTTTTCCACTCTTGTCAAGAAGAAAGTCCATTACTAAATAGGCTCAATTACATTGTTCATATGTCCCTAGGTATCTTTGAACACAGAAGGTGACCATGTTTAGCAGCTTCCTAATATCCTATTATGTGTGCCACCTTCTGTTGGACCTGTTCACTTAGGACCCGCTGCAGGTCTACACTCCAAACATCTCTAGGGCTCTATCATGTTCTTTCATTTCTATATCCCACTAGTTCCATGTCTAGAACATGGTAGGCATTTAATAAAAGTTCATTAAGCGTATTTATTATAAAGAGAACATTGCGGGTATAATAGGACTGAAATGACGTCATTATGAAATTTACTAAGGTTCCATAGGCAGTGATTCCCAAACTTCGCTTCACATCAAAATGATGCGGAGAACTTGTGAAAAATAGAAGTAATGGTCATATACAATTTCCTATACCCAACCAAGCCAAGTAGAATTTAAACCTTGAGGTTATTGAGCAAAAGAATTTGTATCTTAAAAAATATCTGAAGTAATTTTGATGTTTTCCACATTTGGAAACTACTATCCAATAGTTGGTGGTTATCAATTTGTACACCTCATACTAGCTACACTAAAGCCATCTGGGAGTGAAGTAATCTAAGTGTCCATCGACAGATGGATGATAAAGAAGATGCTGTGAGTGTGTGTTTATATACACCATGAAATGTTCAGACATAAAAAGGAATGAAATAATGTCATTTGTAGTAACATGGATGGACCGAAGATTATCATACTAAGAGAAGCAAGCCAGAAAGAGAAAGACAAATATCATCATAAAGCTATCACTCATATGTGGAATCTAAAATATAATATAAATGAACTTATTTATGAAACACGAACAGATTCACAGACAAAGAAAGCAAATTTATGGTTACCAAAGTGGAAAGGAGGTGGGGGGAGAATAAATTAGGATTCAGGGATTAACAGATACAAACTACTAAATGTAATAGGACTTCTCAGGTGGCCCAGTTGGAAAAATATCTGCTTGCCAATGCAGGAGTTGAAAAGGTGAGGGTTTGATCCCTGTGTCCAGAACATCCCCTGAAGGAGGAAATGGCAGCCTACTCCAATATTCTTGCCTGGAAAATTCCATGGACAGAGGAGCCTGAAGGGCTACAGTTGATGGGATTGCAAAGAGTTGCATACAACTAAGCATGCATATATGCACTATAAGTAAAATAGATAAATAACAATGTCCTAGTGTGTAGCAAAGTGAACTATATTCAATATCATATATAAACCATAATGGAAAAGAATATTAAAAAAGCATATAACTGAATCACTTTACTATATATCAGAAACTAGCACTGTAAATCAAATATACTTCAACTGTAAAAAATTAGTTGGCCATTGTATTCTACCGCTGCTTTGAAAAATCATCACAAATCTAATGGCTTGAAGCAGCATAAACTTTTTATCTTACAGTTCTGGAGGTCTTAACACAAAGTGGATCTCACTGGGTATTGTAAGGGCTGCCTTCTTTCTAGAAGCTCTAAGAAAAACTCTTTTTCTTGACTTTTCTAGCTTTTAGAGGCCACTTGCATTCATTTGCTCATGGCCTCTTCCTCCATATTCAAAGCCAGCAATAGAGACTCTTCAAGTGCCTTCCTGACTTTAACTCTTCTGCTTTCCTCTTCCATTTATAAAGACCCCCATCACTACAATGGACTCATTTAGGTAATCTAGGATAATCTCCCCCTCTCAAGGTCCTTAACTTAATCACACCTGCAAAATCTGATTTTTCACATAACCTAATAAAATCAGTTTGGGAGACTGAATATCTTCTATATGCGAGGGGGCATTATTCTGCCTACTATAGTTGTACTTGTGTGGGCCTATTCCTGTGTTCTCTGTTCTATTCATTGATCTATGTGTATGTCTCTGTGCCAATACCACATAATTACTGTAGCTAGAAGTCTTGAAATCAAATAGCCTGATTTTTCCCACTTTATTCTTCTGTTTCAAAATTATTTGAGCTCCTATGATTCCTCTGACTTCACAAATTTTGGAATAATCTTGTTTATATCTATGAAAAATCTTGCTAAGATTTTAAAACAATTTTGCTGAGCAGCTATATCAAATTGAAATAGAATTGATTTGGGCTCCAAAATCACTGCAGATGGTGACTGCAGCCATGAAAATAAAAGAAGCTTACTCCTTGGAAGGAAAGTTATAACCAACCTAGATGGCATATTCAAAAGCAGAGGCATTACTTTGCCAACAAAGGTCCATCTAGTCAAGGCTATGGTTTTTCCAGTAGTCATGTATGGATGTGAGAGTTGGACTGTGAAGAAGGCAGAGCACTGAAGAATTGATGCTTTTGAACTGTGGTGTTGGAAAAGACTCTTGAGAGTCCCTTGGACTGCAAGGAGATCCAGCCAGTCCATTCTGAAGGAGATCAGCCCTGGGATTTCTTTGGAAGGACTGATACTAAAGCTGAAACTCCAGTACTTTGGCCACCTTATGCGAAGAGTTGACTCACTGGAAAAGACTCTGATGCTGGGAGGGATTGGGGGCAGGAGGAGAAGGGGACAATAGAGGATGAGATGGCTGGATGGCATCACTGACTCGATGGATGTGAGTTTGAGTGAACTCTGGGAGTTGGTGATGGACAGGGAGGCCTGGCATGCTGCGATTCATGGGGTCTCAAAGAGTTGGACACGACTGAGCAACTGAACTGAACTGAACTGAACTGATGGTGAGTCTTCCAATCCATGAACAGAGTATCTCTGTTCATTTAGATTATCTTTTATTCCTTTCCATCACATTTTGTAGTTTAGTGTTCAAGGCCTTTATGCATTTTGTTAGGTTTACCTAAGTATTTCATTCTTTATGAGCAACTGTAAGTGGTATTATATTTTTAATTTTGATTTTCACATGTACATTGCTTATATTAATTTTTGTAAATCTAATATCCTACAACCTTGGTGGACTTACTTATTAGAGAGTTTTTCTTGTTAATTCCTTCGAATTTTTATGTCATCTGCAATAACAGAGAGATCTTTCCTGATCTCTACACTTTTTTTTTTCCCTTTTCTTGTCTTTTTGCACTGGCTAGAACTTCCAGTACTCTGCTGAATAAGAGTAGTGAGAGAGGAAATCCATGCTTTCTTCCTGATCTTAGTAGGAAATTTCTCCCCCCTTCCATTTTTGGAGAGATTTATCATAAATAGGTGTTGAATCTTGTAAAAGGCTTTTTCTATACCAGTTGATACAGTCATGTGATTTTTCTTTGTAAGCTCTTAATAAGGTCCGTCTAGTCAAGGCTATGGTTTTTCCTGTGGTCATGTATGGATGTGAGAGTTGGACTGTGAAGAAAGCTGAGCGCCAAAGAATTGATGCCTTTGAACTGTGGTGTTGGAGAAGACTCTTGAGAGTCCCTTGGACTGCAAGGAGATCCAGCCAGTCCATTCTGAAGGAGATCAGCCCTGGGATTTCTTTGGAAGGAATGATGCTAAAGCTGAAACTCCGGTACTTTGGCCACCTCATGTGAAGAGTTGACTCATTGGAAAAGACTTTGATGCTGGGAGGGATTGGGAGCAGGAGGAGAAGGGGACAACAGAGGATGAGATGGCTGGATGGCATCACAGACTCAATGGATGTGAGTCTGAGTGAACTCTGGAAGATGGTGATGGACAGGGAGGCCTGGCGTGCTGCGATTCATGGGGTTGCAAAGAGTCGGACATGACTGAGCAACTGAACTGAACTGAATTTGATGTAATATATTAATGGGCTTCCCTTGTAGCTCAGCCAGTAAAGACTCTGTCTGCAATGCAGGAGACCCGGTTCCATTCCTGGGTTGGGAAGATCCTCAAAGAAACAAATGACAACCCTCTCCAATATTTTTGCCTGGAGAACCCCATGAACAGAGGAGCCTGGCAGGCTACAGACCCATGGGGTTGCAAGAGTCAGACATGACTTAGCGACTAAACCATTCCAATATATTAAATGATTTTTGAGTATTGAACCAGTTTTACTTTTTGAGGACTTGATCCATTTCAACTAGATTATTTAATTTATGTATGTAGAGTGGTAATCTACATGTATGCAGGTGGTAATCCCTTGCATCCTCATTTTACAGAGTTACCTATGATATTTTGTATACTTGCTATGAATATATTATTGTATCATAAGTATCTCCTTGAAGTACCTGAAGTATGCCTAACTATATGATCATTTCCAAGCCTTTGTCATGGAGACAAGTGATGGATAGGAAAACAAAAAACACTTTGTTCTATCTTTGGTGTAGACAGTATGATTAGATACAGCAAATCATTTGTTATAAGTCCTGACAGCCAGAAATATCTTGCAAAGACTTTTGCTGGATTGCATTCCAGTCCTTTGTACAAAAGGAAATAAAATTCTTTTTATAATATGTAAAACATTTACCTTTACTTCTTACCTTTGTATTCCAAATATATCAAATAGATGAACCTAATATTTCCCTCTAAAAACTTACATCCTATCTTATTAATGATGAAAATATTTTTGTATTAACAATGATTAGATGTAGCTGTATTTTTCAGCTCTATAGAAATTCTATTTCATAACAAATCACAGAGTGACATAGTTTCATGTTCTGCAGAATTTTGATTTCTTATTATCATTTATGGTTATTTTCAGTGTTGCCTAAGGCAAAATTGTTGCCTTGGTAGCATAAAAAAATATACACTTTTATTCTAGGCCAGAAGAGCTGAAATCCTTTTAGTTTTATACCATGCTTATTTCAGAGTACCTCAGGAAGAAGACAGCAGATACGGAGCACTCTTGCTCCCACTCCACATTTCTATAACCATCAGGACATCGTTAGCCACCAGGGCAGTTCATTCCAGTGATAGCGGTAGTGACTTAGTTGCTAAGTCATATCCAACTCTTGTCACCCCATGGACCGTAGCCTGCCAGACTCCTCTGTCCTTAGGAATTCCAAGGCAAGAATACTGGAGTGGGTGGCCATTTCTCCAGGGTATCTTCCCTTCCCAAGGATCAAACCCACATCTCTTGCATTACAGGCAGATTCTTTACTGAGTCCATTCCAGAGAGTAAGACAAAGGATTGCTATTCTTTTTAATATAATCTTTCAGGCAACTATTTCCTATGCTGCATCATTACTTACAAGATGAAGCCCACCACCCTTCCCTATTCTAGATGTTTTATGAAAAAAAATTTTTTAAATAATACTTTAAAAATGCATGATCTAGTTATTAGTTTGGGCTTCCCTTGTGGCTCAGCTGGTAAAGAGTCTGCATGCAATGTGGGAAACCTGGGTTCAGTCCCCGGGTTGAGAAGATCCCCTGGAGAAGGGAAAGGCTACCCACTCTAGCATTCTGGCCTGGAGAAGTCCATGGACTGTATAGTCATGGGGCCATATAGAGTCAGACATGACTGAGATACTTTCACTTTTTATTAGTTTACTGAAACCCATAGCTGAACACTTATAGGGAGCATTTAAACAAGAGATTATTTGGAAATGAAAGCTTCTTTTAAAGTATATAATAGACTGACAGCATAAAAGTATTATTTCAACACCATTATTTTCATAGCCATATTGCATAAAATATGCTGAAAATTGAATGTTGCCAACTTTCTGTGGTTCTCTGTGGTTCAAAAGTTATTTTTTTTTTCCTTCTAAATTTTTAAAATAGTTAAAACATTTAAAATAGCGAAAGTGTTTTTTAAAATTATACTGTAACTTTATACAGGTTTATTTTAAATTGGACAAGGTAGTAATCACTAGATTCATTTATTCATTCATTCCCCAAATATGTATTAAATGCCTACTAAGTGTCAGTCACCATTCCTAGCTTTAAAGGTAAGTGGGTAACAGGAAAGCACAGTTCAGCTCCTACAGAGGGAAGGTGCACAGAAACAGCTAGGAATGTACAAGCATTCTTATATCACTATATGCAGAGTACTGAGATTCGATGGTTTGCTAGAGAGTACCTGGTGACTAATTTAGATGGATGGGGGTAAGAGGTGGTTTCTCAAAGAGTCTTATATTACATGGAAGAGTCAGCATTGTGAAGTTAGGGACAGGGGAACAACATTCCATGTCAACAGAGCTGACTACAGACTTGCAGGATCTGATGCAAAAAGAAAATATATGGTCCCTCATTCTAAGAGCAGAAAAAATACCTTTAAAAGTACTAAAATTCAAAGCTTTCTCATTTTCCTGTAGTATTTCTCTTCACTTACCTTGGTATTTTTTATTTGCTATGCTAATATTAAGAATGTTGCTTTAAACTGGGAGAATTAAAATGTCAAACTATTTGTACAAATGTTACATTCATCTTTGCATTGTGTGGTACTAGCTTTAAATGCAAAAATAAGCACATTTCACTCATAGGTGGCATCACCAGAATTACAGTTTTTAATTGCATAGCTTGTTTATATGTATATATTTCATTCTAACCAGAAGCATTGTACAAAATTGACTCAACTTTTAAAATCTCACTTCTCCATAGGCACACATTCTATCAACACTCTCTACCTTGAGTTTACTTATGAGTAAAGAAAAACTAAGTGAAAATGTGAAAATGAACTCTGGTTGCCCTTATCATTCTCTTTCTTTCTGTATTGTCATTTTCAGTGTTGGTGGTTAGCTAATACTGGGAAGTTACACGAGCAAGAAGTGTTATGTCAAGGCACTTTGATCATTCATGTTTCTTGGAACAGCACTGCTTTCTTCCTCTGTCTGAAGCAAGTTCTGGTTCTCAATAGAAGGTGTGGCCTCTCAAAGCTGCTGGCGCACCTGCTTCCTCAGCTCTGGACTTAATAGGCTCACTTTGTACTCACTCTGAGTCATGAGGAACTCCTACACATTCTAGGTCCACCAGATTCTTTGCTCATGGAGCGTGCAAGCGCCATATGCAAATGAAGTGGTGACAAATGATGGAAATGTTGCTCGTATTTTCTTTGCTCACCCAAGTGCTCCATTGTCCCATTGGATTTCACTGATAAAACACAAGTTAAAAATTGAAATTATTAAAAACACTCTGAGATGCCAACAGCAGAGCACTGAATCAAATGTGGGGCCTTTCTGCTATTAGGACTCTGTACGACTGCAGGGGCCATACACCCATGACGTTGACCCTCCAGGCAGACTAAGAATTAGCTGTAGGGGCATTAAAGCAGAGATGAACTTGATGCCCTTTGAATGAGAAAGATCACTGAAGCTTGGCTGGGGGTTGGGGAGAAGAAAAAGATGAGGTCAGTGATGAAGGAAGGAATGAGCAAATGACTTAGGGCTTTGAAGGCCGTGGTCAGAAGTTTGATGTTTGTTCTAATTTTGATCGTAGCAGCATGAGCTGATTTACATTTTTTAAATATCAGCCTCATGTCAAGTATGAACTGGAATGTGTGGTGGCTGGAATTATTTTGGAAATAGTATAGATGGAGAGATGTACAAAATTCAAGACACATTCTATAAACTGAGTGACTGTGGCCTCTGTTGGACTGAGTATGTTGTGAAAGAAAGAGAGCAAGAAGATATAATTAGGGATTCCCACCCCCCTTGTTCAGTGAAGTGAGGGGGATGTATAGCAGGACAGATTTGGTGGGGACAGAAAATCAATAGTTCACTTTTGGCCAAGGTGAGTTTCAGTTGCCTTCTAAGCCTCCAAGTGATTTTGCCAAGTTGACTATTTAGGTTTAAAGGCCTAACAGTTGATGAATAAATAAAAGCAAATTGAAGTAAAGAGCAAACTTATGAATTATAGGTCATTTGACATTTTTCTCTGCCTGAGAGGGGGCTGGCTCTTCTTGAGACAGTCAGTTTCAGTGCATAAGCTAACAAGATTACAAATAACATCTAGTTTTCCTCTTCTTAATGGCGGGTCACTGTACATCCTTAGGAAGGCCTGTAGACTCATTCATTAGAAACAGAATCTTGTTAATAGAAAATTGCGTAGATACTTGAATTCATGATGGTGGTATAACATTTTAATAATTACTAGCCTCTCACATGCTAATCCGACAGAGATGACCTCAGATGAGTTCAGAAGTACCTTCAAGAGGCCCTTTACTTTTGTTGTTCTTCTGGTTTTTTTTTTTTTTTTCATTTTATTTCTCTGCTTTTTGGTTCCCATTCAAGTGGTCAAAGTCAATGGGTCGAAGCTGAACCTAGGAGATACCAGTCAGAACACTGGTGTCCTGACTTCACTTTTAGCCCCTTGTATTATGGTTACTCACGTTTAGTGAGTTTGCTTTGGTTGTTTGGAATTCTTGGGAGTGACTTATAGAGCGGTAATGGACCATGCTTTTACTAATATCCATCACTTCTCACCTCGCAGCCTCTAGGAATTCTTATGTAAAAATACATTTGGCTACTGCAGGTGAAGATATGAAAAAATGAAGAGGTAATGGGGAAGAGTACTGTGTTATACCCCAGATAGCTACAATTCTTGACCATCTATTGTATGCTAGCAGTTTCCACAGTCTATTTTTAAAGCTTATGACACTATGCAGGATGTTTATTTCTTCATCTTGCAACTGAGGTCAAGATCAAATAGCTAGTAAATCTCAATTTTGGAAATTGAATTCATATTGTTAAGTGACAAAGTCAGTGTTCTTTCCACTATACAACACTGCTTGGCCAAAGAAAACTTTGTTGTTTGAAAGTTTTCTTTTTCCATCACAAATATCTGTTTGTTTTTGAGCTTAATTGGAATCACTAGAATGTTACTTTCATAGACTAATTCAATATCTAATTTGGGGGCATCCTTTGTGGTGCACCTGGTAAAGAATGCAATGAGGGAGACCTGGGATCAATCCCTGGGTTGGAAAGATCCCCTGGAGAAGGGAAAGGCTACCCACTCCAGTATTCTGGCCTAGAGAATTCCGTGGATTGTTTAGTCCATGGACTCACAAAGAGTTGGACATGACTGAACGACTGTCACTCGGCATTCAATATTTAATTTTACAGATGAGAAAACCAAAGCACAGAGAGGTTAGCTCACCTGCCCAATATCACACTATAAACACAATTATAATGTTATATACAAGTTATTTAGTGAGGTTTGCAATTTATCAGCTTAATCAGCAGTGACGTGTCTCAGACATGTAAGAAGTGAGCAAGAGTTAAACTTAACTTTTCTCTAAGCCCCTGTGTAAAATACAAAGATTTTATTTGCATTGTTTAGGTGAATCCTGATAGATAAATGCAATCATAGGAAGGACTAGATTATGCTCTCTTCTACTTCATCTGATTCTACAAGTACAGTTGTAGAATCATGAGACAAGTACAGTTTTATTACTTCTGAAAATTAGCACAAAGGCAACTCATATTTTTTCTCAAAATGGAAGCAACATCCAATGTACAAAAGGCATTTTCTTTCTGAACAACAACAAAACAAGAAAAGGAGAACATAGAACTCTACTGCAACACAAATTAAACTGACATAATTTATTTAGGACCATAGCAGGATCCAGAAGGATCTGAATATTCTTTAGCACCAGCATTTATATATAATGTGAGCCACTGGGTGAATGAGGCTAGAAAGGAGGGCTTTTCAGATATTACACAGCTGGGAATAAAATTAGAAACTGCTTCATTAAGGAAACAGGTTAAAAAATTACTTTTTCAGTTTTTTCTAGTCTCCAAAGATTTCTGAGACCTAGATAAGTGAACACTGTTTCAAGGATTTGTAATGCTTAGGTATAAATTCTACAGGATGGGGACTACTTGGTTATAAAATTGGGAGGAAGAGGCAATATTCTGCAGCATTATGAAATTCATCCACAGCTAAATAATGGCCTAATGCAGCTAAGCATAATACCGTTTAAGTGGCTTATGTAAGATATAGTGCTAATTTGTCCAGAAATTAATCAGGAAATTCCACTCTTCTCTGAGAAAAATGGTATTGTGTAAGCCAGAATGCAAGTGGTAGATGGAACATCAAGTGATGACTCCTGTTCTCTATGCAAGGGAGATGTGAAGACTAAGAGCAAGTAAAAATTGGAAGAGAAAAATATGCTCACACTGCACTCTTCTGTGAACAAAGGAAATGCATATGCTTTCATAAGGAGATCTTCTATAAAGTAGATGAGACATTCATTAAAAGTCTTTAAATAAGCAGTTATCCAGCAAATACATCTCGAGTGTCTGTGTGCTCATGGCAGGTCCAATGGGGAATACACAGGTCCGTGTATTCTTCCTGCCTTCAGGGAGTGCCCAGTGTCCTCCGAAGTAAAACGCCACTCTGGTAAGCTGTAAAGGGCTTTTGTGATGGTCTAGCCAATATGTAAAGTGATATTTTCCCACTAAAGTCCAAATGTGATTTAAAGAGCCCCTTTGTATTCAGCTTTGTAATCGCCACCTTGTCGCTTTCTTAGAAAATGCTCTGATGAGTATCTAGAGCACACTGCATGAACTTGATGGCTTTGTGGTTGGGGCAGATACTTAATCTCACTGTGCTTTACCTGTAAAATGGGGATTATAACAATACTTGCTTGTATTATCATGAGACTGAAAAAAGTTATTGAAAAAAGAAGACTTAGTCTGGAGGTAATAAATCCTGTCAATATTAATTGTTTTAACCATTGTCATTATCATCGTCATATCATCACTGGAACTTTCCAAAGAGACTTGTTAATGGATAGAGTTGAATGGGAATAAAAATAGACTTTTTCCCTCCTTTTTTTTTTTTTTAGTAGTATTTCACCAGGGAAACTTGTGACTGTCTGTTTTAGTATCTTACAAGAGAGCACTAGTACTGGACATTACAACTGCGTTCACTCCAAATTAAAAAAAAAACAACACAGCCCTACAGTTCAGTTCAATAAATAATCACTTAGCATGAGAATATGTTAGGTATACTCAGTGTTAGGCTGTTAGGCATGGCATATGAAGATAAAATACATCCCACTCTCAGAGATTTTAGAGTGTCGATGGGGAGTGCAGCAAGTAAGGGCATTCAGTGCCCTGACTTCAGAGCGTGGTGACCGCGCTCTGACAGAGCCATCACAGGATGCTACATGAGCAGATTGGAAGTGGGCCTGTCCCAGTCTGGAGGGGAAGGGAAGCATCTGTGAAGTCTCCTTAGGAGAATTATGCATGAGTTGAGTCCTCAAAGATGAGTTATACTTAGAAAAAGAAGGAGTTGTAAGAACAAAGCAGGGAGGCTTGCGTGGGTATTGTGTTTGGAGGGAACTATAAGTAGTTTTGAGTATCTGGACTAAAGTATGGTGTGTGGCAGACGTGGAAGGAAAAGATGCTATAAATGTAAGCAGGTTCCAGGTCATCAAAGATCTTCAATCAGACTAGGAAGGACCAGCCTGGGTTTGATGATTGATGAGAATCACCACTCAGATCATGTTCAAATTAGCTTTTTGCTTCAGTTTACCACCAATATCAGCAAATGATTCATGCAAAGTGCTCTTGATGAGGAAACAAGTGAGGAACTAGCCTCTGGTCCAAGACCTATGCAAAACTGATAGTTCTGCAGGCTGTGGAGTAAAGCATGCTGCTGCTGCTAAGCCACTTCAGTCATGTCTGACTCTGTGCACCCCCAGTAGCAGAAAAATGACAGAGTCTGCTAGCTTTTATCACGTTGGGCTAGAGGGGAGACAAGGTCCCCACTCAAGTGTTTATTTAGTCCTGTGTAAAGCAATCCTAACTGAAACCTGATTCCATTCTTTAGGTTTCCATTTATTACTGAGTTGTCAGAATTAAAGATTGGCCAGGGCCTAATACAGCCTTCTATGCCAAGTCAAGAAATATGGACTCGATCTAAAAAATAATTTGGAGTAATCAGCAGTTCTGAGTATGAAAACAGTATGATTCCTTACATTTTAGAAATCGTCCCAGTGTCAGCATGTTTTCCAGGCACCATTTTAATGTACAGAAGGAAGATGCTGGAGGCTACAAGCACAGTGGAAAGACTTTTCTGAGTCTTGAAAGAGAAGATGAAAACTTGAATTAAGTTAACCGCAATGGTTGTGGATTGTAGGTGATCCTGAGAAAGATTTTCTGAGATATTATCAGGACTCATGACTGATGGACTGTATGAGAGCAAATGATGAACCCAAGTTTTGGGTTGTTTCTAAGCTTTGGAATATACTGGAAATTCCAATCCCTATAAGGTTAAACATTCAGGATCAGCACTACTTTTTGGACGTACTTTGGAATTAGATCCCACAGTCGTCTTTGGACTGTACCATCTTTCTCTTAAGGATGCTCCAGCAGCAGATCATAGGGGTTATACTGGTTTTATATCTGACTGTCATGGACTGTGAGAAAGCAGTACTATAATACCTGATTACATTCTATATCACTCTTTCTCTGTACCAGTCTCCTTTCTTCATTCTCTGCCTTTTATCAATCTCCTTGATCATGAAGCAGAACACATCTTCTTGTGTATATACGTAAATATGTATGTTTGTAAGAAATGACATAAACTCATAACAAAGACTTGAGCACACTTGAAAATCATCAGAGTACAAATAAATATGGAAAAATTATATTCCAATATCTATGCTGAAAGAACCTCAGTCACGCACATAATTATTGATCAGCTAGGTTTCTTCCTTACAGAGTTATATGCTTTCATATAATTCATGTTCAGCATGAAATTTCATAACAGAACTTTTGAAATTATTAAACTCTTTTCTTTTCTTATTTTGACATCAATTTTTCTTCTGGTGAGATTTAGAAAGGAATGGGAGCTCAGGCTCAGGTTAAGAAAAGGCAGACCAGCTTTGCCTGTAAATATTCTAATTTTATAGGTCTGGAATAAGACTTAGAAAATTCTGTTAAGAAAACTTCTCTGATCTTTGTAGTGTGCATCCAGATTTGGAAAGACCTGTTTCCTGGAAAAATTTCAAATTCTTGTTGTGGCATATGTGGTCCTCTGTCCTCTGAGCTTTCCCCCTTGCCCAGTCCCATTTCTCCAGTCAGTCTGCTCTTCACTTCTCCCAAATAGTCTGCTGTTCTCCAAACACACCAGACTGAGTTGTGCCTACCCATCGTGTCTGCTAGCATAATTCAAGATCCAGGTTAATAATTATTACTAACATTTTTGTTTTTTTCTTCCCTTCTTTAAGGACTTGAATAACAGCATGTGAGCGCTTTGTATCAGGATCAGAAATATGCCCTTTGAAAGTTGCCTGCAGGTTGTACCTGTTACACGAAAACTACTGGCAAAATTTAGTGCTCAGGAAAAATGTTTGAAGAAAAACATCTTAGTCGTAAATAAGTAAAATATATTTATGCAATGGAAAGATTCAGCTCCTACCCCTAAGGGGAAATGTTGAGCAAAAAGGGGAGCTAAAATCCTCAGTGTGATATAGCTGTAAGGACTCTTGGTTTTGGTGGGAAAGATGTTTTGACAAGTCAAGGGTGGCTTCAGACTGACAGAAAGAATACAGAGTCCTGAATTTCAAAGAGCTCCTAGAAGGCCTTGAAGCAGCAGACTAAATTCCGATCCTGGAGCAGAGGCTCTTAGCCCTATCTGTAGCTTGTTTTAGGGCTCTCCTGATGGCTCAGAGGGTAAAGAATCTACCTGCAATGCAGAGAGATACAGGAGACTTGGGTTTGATCCCTGGGTTCAGAAGATTCCTGGGAGGAGAAAATGGCAACCTGCTTCACTATTTTTGCCTGAAAAAAATCCCAAGGACAGAGGAGGAACCTGGTGAGCCACTGTCCAAAGGGTCACAAATTGTTGAAGATGACAGCATACAGAAGAGACCCTTGTTTCTTGTGTCATAAGCAGCAGCACTAGATAATGTTCAAATGACACATGAAACAAGGGGTCTCTGATTTCTTCTGAAATAAACTCCTGTGGGCTCAAACCCCGGAAGTCAACATCCAAACAAGGATGTGTGCTTGTCCATGCTGTCATGCTCTGAAATAAATGGAATAAATTTTTCAATGGAGTCAAATTTCCTAGTACTTTACCTGTATCATTATAGATTTTTATTGTGTGGAAATGTATCTTCCTCCCCATTTCATTTTGTTCCACTTAATGATGTTTTATTGCTTTAATTATATGAGAAAAACTCCTCCACCCAATAAGTCAAACATGAGAGTTTGCAGAAGAAATCCAAATTCCTCTTTGATCCTAAGTTATTCATTTTTCTATTTTTAGGGAAGGAAACATTTCAGCAACACTGTTGAAAAGAATTGACAATGGGATAAAATTTCTTCTAATTTTAAAAAAGATAAGTACTTTTCCCACTGAAAATACAGATTCTTATAAATATGAGACTTAACTTATGGAGCCACATTATATAAAGCCATGTACATAAGTATGGACACTGAGCTCTCATTAATATTCCTTTAAGACATATTCTTTTGTATTTTCATAAAATGACCTAACTGAAGAATAAGGGGCTTTTGCTTTTGGGGTCATATGTTCCATATTAAATTTGAGTAGCGTCCTATTATGTTTACCCATGAGTTTCAGTAGCTGCCCTTAAATTCATTTTGACAGAGCAGTACAACTATAGCCTCCACCTAGTGGAGGATAGCTATTTGGTGAAGAAGACCTTTGGTGAAGAAAAACTATTAGAAAGCACAGTGCTATCAATGGATTTCAACGGGTAAAATCAATAAAAGGTTATTTTTGGCTAACTGAACTACAGAAATGGCATGTAGAGTCCTAAGGGGTAGGATAAGGATGAGGAAGTTTTCCCATTTCCTTACAGATCAGAATATGGAGAAGCATATCTTTTGCCAATACAGCACTCCAGTTAGCTTTTTGTAATTGAAACCATTCACCCTTATTATGTTTTCCTGGTGGCTCAGCTTGTAAAAAAAACCACCTGCAATGTGGGAGACCTGGGTTCCATCCCTGGGTTGGGAAGGAGGCTATAGAGGATTCCCTGGTGACTCAAACAGTAAAGAATCTGCCTGCAATGCAGGAGACCCAGGTTCAATCCTTGGGTCGGGAAGATCGTCTGGAGAAGGGAATGGCAACCCACTCCAGTATTCTTGCCTGGAGAATTCCTTGCACAGAGGAACCTGGTGGGATACAGTCCATGGGACCGCAGAGTTGGACATGACTGAGCAGCTAACACATACCACAAGGAGGCTTGTGATCTTATAGAAAACCCTGACACTCAACACAATTGGTCTAAGTCACAGATTTGTAACTGAGACCTACGCCTTACATCTTGCCCCTGTAAAATGAAGACAATGAAGTTCCCTTCATTATGGGGTGGGAAGGACTCCAAGTCAATACTGAGGATGCCATTACTGCTTTCTCTGACTGGCAGTCAGTGTGAAATGCAAGTGTGTTTGAGTATTTCTTCTATTTGCTCTAATGCTGGTCTTCCAGCTTTCCCCGTGGATACATCACCTCCAGACTGCCCTGTGCTAGGCTGTGCTCAGTCTCTCAGTCATGTCTGACTCTTTTCAACCCCATGGACTATAGCCTGCCAGGCTCCTCTGTCCATGGGGATTCTCCAGGCAAGAATACTGGAGTGGGTTGCCATGCCCTCCTCCAGAGGATCTTCCCGACCCACGGATCAAACCCAGGTCTCCTACACTGCAGGCGGATTCTTTACTGTCTGAGCCACCAGGGAAGTCCATGAATACTGGATAGGCTACCCCTTCTCCAGGGGGTCTTCCTGACCCAGGAATGGAACCGGGGCCTCCTGCCTTGCAGGCATATTCTTTAGCAGGTGAGCTACCAAGGAAGCCCCTAGACTGCCCCACTACTCCCATTTTCCATGAGCGTCTAACTCAGAGGGTTCTGACCTGAATAATTTTACTTTTGGGTAAAAAGTTTGATTTTCCTTTAAAGATTTTTGAATTGTTAATGTACGGTCCTATGTTTGTCCTTGCATCTCAGAGCTTGCCATGTATTATTGCTTTCTTAGCAGCTAAACATTCTCAGGCACTGAACTATTTCATTTCATTTTTATTTAACCTTCTTAAATATGTATGCTCAGATTGGTATTAAAATAGATTTGTGATAGATTATATTTTCAAAGACCCAATCACTGGAGAGATACAGAAGGCAACTAAATTAAAAACTGACAAATTTAAGACTGATATAAATCAAGTGGGTGACTGAAGATAGACTTCAATTCTCAGATCAGTAAATAAGGGATGGTTTAAAAAAAAAACTGTCTTTTTGTTTACTTATTTAAGTTTTTCTTTGAACAGACTTGAAATATTAAATACCCATAAGCCCTAATTAGTGGAAAGAACATTGATTTTTGTAGTCTGACTGATCTGAGTTTCCATCTCAGAGTCTGCTGTTTATTAGCAATGAGACTCAATCTACACATACTAAATCTCATTCCTGTGACTGGTGAAAGAAGGATAATAGAAGGCAGTGAAATTTAATGTTGACATCTGCCCCAAGCTTATTTTGTCTTTCTCCTCTCCTAATATTCTCCCCCTCATTCACTCATTCCAGCCACATGGGCTTTCTTGCTGTTTCACAAAAAACATCAGGTGTGTTCTCTGTTAGGGACTTTGTGTTGGCTGCTTCATTCGCCTTAGATTCTCATTATTAGGTAGCCACGTGGCTTTCGCCTTCACTGCCTTCGTGTCTTTGTTCTGTTTGGAGTCAGCCTTGATTCAAACCTATTTACACTTGTAAACCCTGTAACTCTGTTTATACTCCTAAGCCTTTCTCCTTAGTATTTCCCAGTCTCTTTCTTTTTCCATTTTTATGGAGGTATAATTGACATACAGCACTGAATAATTTTAAGGTGTGCAGTATAGTGATTTGACTTATGTACATCATGAAATAATTACCACAATAAGTTTAGCGAATGTTGATGTTCACCATATCATGTGGATAGAAAATTAAAGAAAAAGAAAAATTTTTTTCCTTGTGATGAGAAGTCTTAGGATTTACTCTCTTAATAGCTGTCATATGTAATGCACAGCAGTGTTAATTATATTTGTCATATTGTACACTGTATTCCCAGTACTTATTTATCTTATAACTAAGTTTGCACCTTTGACTACCTTACTCCAATTCCTTCTCTCCCTACCCTTGCCTCTGGAAACCACAAATCTGACATCTATTTCTATAAGTCTCTTTGTTTGTTTTTGTAGTATAAATAATCTATAAAACTATGTTAGTTCTTGGTACACAAGATACTGATTAGAATTTCTAACATTTCAAAGTGATCACCACAATAAAGTACAGTTACTATCTGTCACCTTCAATTCAGTTCAGTCACTCAGTTGTGTCTGACTCTTTGCAGCCCCATAGAATGCAGCACTCTAGGCTTCCTTGTCCATCACCAACCCTTGAAGCTTGCTCAAATTCATGTCCATTGACAGGGATGCCATCCAACCATCTCATCTTCTGTTGTCCTCTCCTCCTCCTGCCTTCAATCTTTCCCAGCATCAGGGTCTTTTCCAATGAGTCAGTTATTTGCATCAGGTGGCCAAAGTATTGGAGTTTCAGCTTCAACATCACGTCCTTCTAATGAATATTCAGGACTGATTTCCTTGAGGATGGACTGGTTGGATCTCCTTGTAGTCCAAGGGACTCTCAAGAGTCTTCTCCAACACCACGATTCAAAAGCATCAATTCTTCGACGCTCAGCTTTCTTTTGGATCAACTCTCACATTCAAACATGACTACTGGAAAAACCACAGCTTTGACTAGATGGACATTTGTTGGCAAAGTAATGTCTCTGAATTTTTAATATGCTGTCTAGGTTGGTTATAGCTTTTCTTCCAAGGAGCAAGCATCTTTTAATTTCATGGCTGCAGTCACCATCTGCAGTGATTTTGGAGCCCCCAAAATAAGGTCTCTCACTGTTTCCATTGTTTCCCCATCTATTGGGCATGATCTGTCACCATAGATATTACATACTTATCAATATTGACTATATTTTTCACATTCTACATTTAATATTTGTGACTCATTTATCCTTTTAACTGTAAGTTTGTACCTTTTACTCTCCCTCACATATTTCCTCCTCCCTGGCAATAACCTGTTTGTTCTCTTTTCTATGACTCTGTTTCTGTGTAGATACATGTATTCATTTTTTTTCAGATTCCTCAAATAACTGAAAACATACAGTTTTTGTCCTTCTCTGTATGACTGACTTACTTCAGTTAGCATAATACCCTCTAGATCTACCTATGAAGACACAAATGGCAAGATTTCATTCTTTTTGTGGAGAATGATAGTCCATTGTATACATGTATGTTCTTCATACATTCATATGTTGATAAGCACCAAGGTTATTTCTGTACATCGGCTATTCTAAATAATGCTGCAATGAACGCAAGAGTTCATGTACCCTTTTGAATTAGTGATTTTGCTCTCTTCAGATAAATACTCAGGAGTATAATTGCTGGATGATACAGTAGTTATATTTCTAATTTTTTGAGGCATCTCCATACTGTTTTACATAGTGACAGTACCAATTTACGTTCCCAGCAACAGTGCGTGAGGGTTCCCTTTCCTCCACATCCTTGTCAACACTTGCTGTTTGTTACCTTTTGAGAACAGCTATTCTGACAGGTGTAAGGTGATATCTCATTGTGCTTTTGATTTGCATTTCCCTGACTGTGAATAATGTTTAGCATCTTTTCATGTGCCTGTTGGCATTATGTATTTCTGCTTTGGAAACCTGTCTACTCAGTTCCTCTGACAATTTTCATTTGGATTGCTTATTTTATTACATTTTTTTGATGTTGAATTGTATGAGTTCTTTGTATATTTTGTATATTGGCCTCTTATCAGGTATATCATTTGCAAATATGTTCTCTCACTCAGTAGGCTTCCTTTTCAAATTGTTGTTAGTTCCCTTAACTGTGGAAAAGCTTTTTAGTTTGATGTAGGCCCATTTATTTATTTTTGCATTTGATCCTCTTGCCTGAGGAAGGGAAATATCCAAAAGAAAAATATTTCTAACCAGTGCCAAAGAGAATAATACTGTGTGTTTTCTTCTAGAAGTTTTAAATTTGGTGGTATTACATTTAAGTCTTAAATATGTAGAGAGCTTATTTTTGTATGTGTTATGATGAAGTCTAGTTTGATTCTTTTGCATGTAGCTGGCCAGTATTCCCACCACCATTTATTTATTCCCAACACCATTTGTTGAAGAGACTGACTTTTACCCATTAAACATTCTTGTCTCCTTTGTTGTAGATTAAAGTTCCATGAAAGTTTATTTCTAAGCTCTCTGTTCAGTTCCCTGATCTATGTATTTGTTTTAGTGCCAGTGTCGTACTGTTTTGATAATTGTAGTTTTGTAGTATAGTTTAAATTAGGTAGCATGATATCTCCAGCTTTGTTCTACTTTCTTGAGATTTCTTGTTCTACTTCCTACTTTTATGTTCCCATACAAATTTTAAAATTATTTGTTCTAGTTTTGTGAAAAATGCCATTGATATTTTGATAGGGATTACATTAACTCTAGAGTCTGCCTGTAGTCTCTGTGTACTGACCATACAAGTGTATAGAGAGGGTGTCTGTGGCCATAGTAGGTGGCAGGTAGGAAATTCAAAGACTTTGGAATGTTGCTTATCTTTTTATTATTTTCTATTGCAAATACTTTCCCTGCTTTTTTCACTAAAACTTATAGAGAGGTATAGGGATAGAAATGGAGAAGATGACTGTGTTGAACATTGGGAATCATTGAAAAATATAGTCTGTAGATGACAATCCGATTTCAAAAAGAAGCTTGTATTTGATACAGATGTTGTATGAATCAGGGAAACATATTTGGAAGAAGGAAAAGAATACAGTATAATAATGTTTTAAGACTAATTAGGCAGTTCAGTTCAGTCGCTCAGTCGTGTCTGACTCTGCGACCCCATGAATCGCAGAACGCCAGGCCTCCCTGTCCATCACCAACTCCCGGAGTTCACTCAGACTCACGTCCATTGAGTCTGTGATGCCATCCAGCCATCTCATCCTTGGTCGTCCCCTTCTCCTCCTGCCCCCAATCCCTCCCAGCATCAGGGTCTTTTCCAATGAGTCAACTCTTCGCATGAGGTGGCCAAAGTACTGGAGCTTCAGTTTTAGCATCATTCCTTCCAAAGAAATCCCAGGGTTGATCTCCTTCAGAATGGACTGGGTGGATCTCCTTGCAGTCCAAGGGACTCTCAAGAGTCTTCTCCAACACCACAGTTCAAAAGCATCAATTCTGTGCTCAGCCTTCTTCATAGTCAAACTCTCACATCCATACATGACCACAAGAAAAACCATAGCCTTGACTAGACGGACCTTAGTCGGCAGAGTAATGTCTCTGCTTTTGAATATACTATCTAGGTTGGTCATAACTTTTCTTCCAAGGAGTAAGCGTCTTTTAATTTCATGGCTTCAGTCACCATCTGCAGTGATTTNGGTTCAAAAGCATCAATTCTTTGGTGCTCATCCTTCTTCACAGTCCAACTCTCACATCCATACATGACCACAGGAAAAACCATAGCCTTGATTAGATGGACCTTAGTTGGCAAAGTAATGTCTCTGCTTTTGAATATACTATCTAGGTTGGTCATAACTTTTCTTCCAAGGAGTAAGCGTCTTTTAATTTCATAGCTGCCGTCACTATCTGCAGTGAATTTGGAGCCCCTCCCAAAAAAAGTCTGACACTGTTTTCACTGTTTCCCCATCTATTTCCCATGAAGTGATGGGACCAGATGCCATGATCTTCGTTTTCTGAATGTTGAGCTTTAAGCGAATTTTTTTCACTCTTCTTTCACTTTCATCAAGAGGCTTTTTAGCTCCTCTTCACTTTCTGCCATAAGGGTGGTGTCATCTGCATATCTGAGGTTATTGATATTTCTCCTGGCAATCTTGATTCTAGCAATACCAGACCACCTAACCTGCCTCTTGAGAAATCTGTATGCAGGTCAGGAAGCAACAGTTAGAACTGAACATGGAACAACAGACTGGTTCCAAATAGGAAAAGGAGTACGTCAAGGCTGTATATTGTCACCCTGCTTCTGTTAGGTTCATACCATTTCTGTCCCTTATTGAACCCATTTTTGCATGAAATGTTCCCTTGGTATCTCTAATTTTCTTGAAGAGATCTCTAGTCTTTCCCATTCTATTGTTTTCCTCTATTTCTTTGCATTGATCGCTGAGGAAGGCTTTCTTATCTCTTCTTGCTATTCTTTGAAACTCTGCATTCAAATGGGTATATCTTTCCTTTTCTCCTTTGCTTTTGCTTCCTGTCTTTTCACAGCTATTTGTAAGACAGCCGTTTTGCTTTTTTGCATTTGTTTTTCTTGGGGATGGTCTTGATCCCTGTCTCCGGTACAATGTCATGAACCTCAGTCCATAGTTCAGCAGGCACTCTGTCTATCAGATGGAGTCCCTTAAATCTATTTCTCATTTCCATGGTATAGTCATAAGGGATTTGATTAGGTCATACCTCAATGGTCTAGTGGTTTTCTCCACTTTCTTCAATTCAGTCTGAATTTGTCAATAAGGAGTTCATGATCTGAGCCATAGTCAGCTCCTGGTCTTTTTTTTGCTGACTGTGTAGAGCTTCTCCATCCTTGGCTGCAAAGAATATAATCAATCTGATTTCAGTGTCGATCATCTCATGATGTCCATGTGTAGAGTCTTCTCTTGTGTCTACGTGTGCTGAAATGTTCCCTTATATTGTGCTTCTGGACAAACACTGTGTCTCTACATTGCATGATACCTAATAGTTCTTTCAACCCAGTTTATGTTATAGTCAGAGACTGGCATCTCCCATTAGGACTTTGGGACAGTTCCTGACCCACCAATGTCTTCCCAGGCCATGCGTGTGTGATAAACTTGTTCCCTGACCTTCCTTCTTTTCTCTCCTTGACCACTCCACTCTCTAATTTCTTTCTTTATTTCATTAGTAATAATTAATAAGTAGTAATCCTATCAAGGTCAAGAGAAGGAAAACTTGATATCTTTCTTTTCAAACTACCTTTATATATAGATTGACCTTTCATACACAAGCTTCATATGGATCTTGAAATAAAACTGAGAAAAAATTAAGAAACTTAAAAAAAAAAACCATATCCCCTCTGAATTCCTAAACACGCCCCTAAAGGAATGTAGAATGATAATTACACTGTGTGTCTTAATGTTTCCCTTACAGTGGGGAGGATTGGATAAATGACTTACTAGATGGATGCTATGTTGTCTTCCTTGGATATCTCTAACAAATGACCACAATGTGTTGTGTTAAAGCAAGAGAAATTTATGATCTCATAGTTCTGGGAGCTGGAGGCCTGAAATCAAGGTGTTGCTAGGGTCCTGCTCCGTCTGAAGGCTATAGGGAAGAATCCTTCCTTGTTTCTTCCTGGCTTCTGGTGGCTGCCTGCAGTCCTTGGGATTCCCTGGTGGCTCAGACAGTAAAGAATCTGCTTGCAATGCAGGAGACCCAGGTTTGATCCCTGGCTGAGAAGATCCCCTGGAGAAGGGAATGGCTACCCACTCCAGTATTCTTGCCTGGAGAATTTGGTGGACAGAGGCTCCTGATGCCCTAGTCCATGAGGTCGCAAAAAATCAAACATGACTGAGTGACTAAGACACTTCAGTGGAAGAGAAATGTGCTGCATATTAATCCTCAGTGCCCCTTGTCCTGCAGTTGCATCACTTCAATTTCTGACTCTGTTGCCACATGGTATTCTCAATGTATCTTTTAAAAAAATTTTCTTGTTGGAGTACAGTTGATTTACAATGTTGTGTTAGTTTCACATGGACAGCAAAGTGAATCTGTTATATGTAGACACATACCCACTCTTTTTTAAAGATTTATTTTCCCATATAGGCCATTACAGAATACTGAGTAGAGTTCCCTATGCAGACAGTAGGTTCTTATTAGTTATCCATTTTATATATAGCAATATATATATATGTCAATCCCAGTCTCCCAAACTACCCCTCCCCTCCTTATCCCCTGCTAATTATAATTTGTTGTCTATATCTGTGACTATACTTCTGTCCTATAAATAAGTTCATTTGTACCCATTTTTATATTCCAGTTATAAGTGATATCATGTGATATATATCTTTCTATATCTGACTTCATTCAGTATGATAGTCTCTGGATCCATCCATGTAGCTGCAAATGGCCTTATTTTGTTCCTTTTTATGACTAGTATTCCATTCCATTTCATATCGATCACAAGATCTATTTATCTGTCAATGAACATTGAGTTTGCTTCCATGTCCTTGCTATCATAAATAATGCTGCATTGAACATGGGGGTTATGTACCTTTTCAAATTATGGTTTTCTCTTGTTATATGTCTAGGAGTAGAATTTCTGGGTAGTTCTAGTTTTAGTTTTTTAAGGAACTTCCATACTCTTCTCCATAGTGTCTGTACCAATTTACATTTCTAGTAACAGTGAAGGTTCCCTTTTCTCTACACTCTTGAGCATTTATTGTCCATAGATTTTAACTTGGTCCCTTTCAATTCGCCAGGCAGTGCTTCTGCTGATACATAATTCTCAAAAACATTGTCAATTTTCTGTACAATTAACAGGAGTTTAAACAGAGTGGTTACAAATAGGAAAAGGAGTACATCAAGGCTGTATATTGTCACCCTGCTATTTAACTTATATGCAGAGTACATCATGAGAAACGCTGGACTGGAAGAAACACAAGCTGGAATCAAGATTACTGGGAGAAATATCAGTCACCTCAGATATGCAGATGACACCACCCTTATGGCAGAAAATGAAGAAGAACTAAAGAGCCTCTTGATGAAAGTGAAAGAGGAGAGTGAAAAAGTTGGCTTAAAGTTCAACATTCAGGAAACAAAGATCATGGCATACAGTCCCATCACTTCATGGGAAATAAATGGGGAAACAGTGGAAACAGTGACAGACTTTATTTTTCTGGGCTCTAAAATCACTGCAGCCATGAAATTAAAAGGAGTACTTACGCTTGCTCCTTGGAAGAAAAGTTATGACCAACCTAGATAGTATATTCAAAAGCAGAGACATTACTTTGCCGACTAAGTTCCGTCTAATCAAGGCTATGGTTTTTCCAGTGGTCATGTATGGATGTGAGAGTTGGACTGTGAAGAAGGCTGAGCACCAAAGAATTGATGCTTTTGAATTGTGGTGTTGGAGAAGACTCTTGAGAGTCCCTTGGACTGCAAGGAGATCCAACCAGTCCATCCTAAAGGAAATCAGTCCTGAGTTTTCATTGGAAGGACTGATGGTGAAGCTGAAACTCCAATACTTTGGCCACCTGATGTGAAGAGCTGACTCATTTGAAAAGACCCTGATGCTGGGAGGGATTGAGGGCAGGAAGAGAAGGGGATGACAGAGGATGAGACGGATGGATGGCATCACCGACTCAATGGACATGAGTTTGGGTGAACTCTGGGAGTTGATGATGTACAGGGAGGCCTGGCGTGCTGCAGTTCATAGGGCTGCAAAGAGTTGGACATGACTGAGTGAGTGAACTGAACTGAAACTGAAACTGATAAACATAGACAGGAGTAACCTCCACAGTTTCTTCTAGCTAAACCTGTTTTGTTTTGTATTGTTTTGTCCTTGGCTTCTGTTTAGGTGGTTGATTGGCTCCATTAGTTACAAGCTGATTCTTTCAAACAAAAGGTTATCCAGCTACACCCTGTGAGATTGGAAATTTAATTCATGTTGTAATTTAGCCACTTGTAAGATGAAGGAAGTCTTTGGGTTTGGTTTTCAGAAATCTTAACTCCTCAGCCACAGGATAAAGAATTTCTTTCCAGAGCAGACATAGAATCTTTCAGGCCGTTTATGCTGCAGTTGAACTAGGAATTTGAAACCCTGTACTCATCCTTTTCTTTCCCCACTTACTCCAGCAATGAATCATTTTCATTCTTATTCTTTTGTTTGACCCAAATGTTCTAAAGTATGAAATACATGGTCACCCAGAACCTCACCTTTAACAGGTGTGATTAGTGGTACCAGTGGTGATATCTTGCCTATTTCTACTCCCACTATGGATGGTGACTGCAGCCATGAAATTAAAAGATGCTTGCTCCTTGGAGGGAAAGCTATGACATACCTAGACAATGTATTAAAAAGCAGAGATATCATTTTGCCAGTAAGGAGGCCAGCAGGCTGAAAAGTTTTAGACAAGAATCAGCATTGCAGTCTTGAGGCAGAAATTTTTCCTTCTCTGAGAAACCTCAGTTTTTGCCTTTATGTTCCTCCAACTGAAGAGTTAAACCCATCCTTATGGTCAAGAATAATCTCCTTTATTTAAAGTCAACTGATTGTCTGGGTTACCTACCTGTACAGAATACCTTCATAGCAGTACCTAGATTAGTGTTTGATGGAATGCCTGGGTCCTATAGCCTGGCCAAGATGACATGTAAGACCCAGTGTAGTTGCAAAGCAGAGAGTAGAGGGGTCAGGAGAAGAGAAGCCCCCCCCCAAGTCAACTGATTGTCTGGGTTACCTACCTGTACAGAATACCTTCATAGCAGTACCTAGATTAGTGTTTGATGGAATGCCTGGGTCCTATAGCCTGGCCAAGATGACATGTAAGACCCAGTGTAGTTGCAAAGCAGAGAGTAGAGGGGTCAGGAGAAGAGAAGCCCCCCCCCCCAAACCTCTGCGCCTCCTGCTGTAGGGTGCCTGCCCTGTTCCACACAGAACAGATTGTGAAAAGGTGCTCCAACAAAGGGCATAGAGAAAGCTGCTCAGTCACGTCCAGCTCTTTGCAGCCCCATGGACGCTACAGTCCATGGAATTCTCCAGGCAAGAATACTGGAGTGGGTAGCCATTTCCTTTCTCCCGGGGATCTTCCCATCCCAGGGATTGAACCCAGGTCTCCCACATTGCAGGCTGATTCTTTACCAGCTGAGGCATCAGGGAAGCCAAACAAAGGGCATGGTGGTTCTCAAATTCTACTGGGAGGAAGAGAGGCAGTGGGTGTGAGAATACATATATTTCTTGTAATGATTTTGGAATTTTTTCATATAACCACATCGCTGAAAATTTACAAAACAATGCAAACATCACACCCCCATATGTAGTTTCTCTAGCAAGTATGCACATGGTTCCAGTTAAAAACACCTGCCAACTTTCTGCTAACACACCTCTCTGAAGAAATATTTGGTTTAATATATATGCGCTCCGTTTTAAAGCTCTGTCCTACTAACACAATTAATTCAATAATGGCCCAGGTTCTATTGATTTCTTCTGAAGGACGTTGAATGATCATTAGAAGATTTTCAATACATTGGCTCCAGGCATCCAAGAAAAATTTCCTTGGATTCCTGTCACACTCCCCTCTGTTTGTATAGCACGCTTATCCTTCAAAGCACTTTCACCTACATTTTCCACTCTATCGTCTCTCTTCCTTTCCCGTGACTCTGCTTCCCTGCATTTTTTTCCCCCCTCTGGGCTTCTAATTCTTCTTTACAGATAAACTTTCTTACTCTGCCTCTTTCCCTCTTTCCCTTTTTAAACTGAGCACAGTGAGATTTATGTTTTGCAGTTCAGTTCAGTCGCTTAGTCGTGTCCGACTCTTTGCGACCCCATGAATTGCAGCACGCCAGGCCTCCCTGTTCATCACCAACTCCTGGAGTTCATG
>SJXQ01003142.1:70727-279796 GCA_006408695.1 Aepyceros melampus | reverse complement strand
GAGATGGCTGGATGGCATCACTGACTCGATGGACGTGAGTCTGAGTGAACTCCAGGAGCTGGTGATGGACAGGGAGGCCAGGTGTGCTGCAGTTCACGGGGTCTCAAAAGAGTCGGACATGGCCGAGCGACTGAACTGAACTGAACTGAAGCCTTTACACCATAAGATTTAAAATTAAATGAATATGACGTATATACCAGATGGGAGACTTAAAGCAAGTTTTTAAAACCATTTTTGAGATGCTGTGAGCAAAACCTGTGCCCCTCTTTGCCCTCTAACTATCTTTATTTATCTCATGGAAATTTAAGGATGTTTTCCAGAAAGTGGGAACTTGGACACTGTATATTATTATAGCAAATATTTGTTCATTCTTTCAGCAAACATTTATGAGCACATACAGGCAAAGCATAGATATATCTGCTCTGAGTTTACAAGGGTAATCAAAAGAAACCAACTCTGCCTTAAATATACATATAAAATGTTTATACTTTTTTTTTTTGCTTGTATTGTCATCAAAATCTTGAGTGATTATCATACGGAAAACCTTTTGTCTGTTCTGGGTCATTTTAATAGCCTTATAGAAAAGTACAAATTAACTTGATCTTAGTGTCCTTTTCTAGTCATCCAGAACTGTTCTCCTGCCTCTTATTAACTCTGCACGTTCCAGAGCCTTTGCTCTTGAAATGGGCTTCGTATTTGTCCCTTTCATTTGCCATTCGGTTGTAAGTGCTGTAATGAGGTATGATCATAGTTGCTGGGTTTTCAGTAGTTTTGCTGCATGTTTGTGAGTACAAGTAGGGAGCAAACCCACAGGTAAGTTCTGGTTCTAGTGTTACTGAAAGGCAACCATGGGAATGAAAGAACTGTTTATTCATATGCTTTTTACCACTTCATAGTCAAGATTGCTGAACTCCTCTTGGCTATAAATGGACTACTCCATGGGCCGTGATTGTATTTCTTACAATGCAAGGTTTCCAACAACAAGAGAACTTCCATGTGGGGCCATAGCTGGTGGCTCTTAAAAGCTTGTGTTTCTGTGCAGCAAGAGTCAAGAATGTGATGACTGTGGATTCTTCCCTCAGGGTTTCCCAGGTGTGCTGTGTGGAATTTTCCCAGCCACTATGTCTAAAGTTTTCTACTTTCATTCATCTTAGTGGTGCTTATATGGAGATTTATTATTAATGTAATTCTGCTGTCTTTCAGTGAGAGCAAGATAATCATTACTATAGAGAAAGTAGTAGAATTAACTGCTTCTTCAGTCGTGGCCTTCTGGCTTTGGTGATTTTGGTATTTTATGCTATTCCAAAAATAATAAAAATAGTCCCTTTAAGAACATGATTAAGAAGACAGCAGGCAAGACCAGGAGCCCCTTTTGCTGCAGGCATTCACAAGATATGGAACGTGCATCACTGTCCACTGCTATTGCTTCCCACTGGCAAGGATCCAGGGGCATCTGTCTCCACTCACGTTGTCAGCTTTCTCAGTAAGCTCCGGTGCTCCGGTCATGAGATGCTGCTGACTACAGTTGCTAGACTTACCAGGTAACATAATGGCCTTGTCAGATATGGCTTCTTTGCTTGCAAAGGGCACCCAGGTGTCGTACACCTGTAGAGTATTTGGACACATCTTTCTGTGGAAATGAGAATGCACACGATTCCTAAACATTTTTTCTTACATCATTTGTAACTTAGCTGTTAGCCACCATTTATGGAGTGCCTGCTGTGTGCCAGTATCTGGTAGAAGTGTCCATACACTGGGTGCCAACTCAGTGACTTGCAGTGTCTTCTAAGGTAGACTTTAACATCTCCATTTTGGAGATAGAAAACACTGAGGCTGAGAGAGGTTCATGATTTGCCCTCTTTATTTACATGGTAAATAGCAGCATGGGGGTTTGTATGCTTGTCTATGTGACTGCAAAACTGCATTCCTTTCTCTTCATCAGACACTGCATTCCTGAAGTAGAGCTAGCTGACTTGCTCTTAGTTCTGGAAACTTGGAAGCAAACCTCATGGTTGCACTCTATTTAAGAATGCTGTAAACTTATTTTGTTTTATTCATTTCTGCCCTTCTGTTTCCATGGAAGGTTGTGGTAGATGTGTTCAGTTAGTCTTAAGGTTAACACTACCTGAAATTGCTGTAGTTTTTTGTCATCTAATATTGTATTGTTGCTGTTGTTCAGTTGCTAAGTCATGTCCGATTCTCTGCGACCTCTTGGACTGCAGCGTGCCAGACTCCTCTGTCGTCTACCATCTCCCTGAGTTGCTCAAATTCATGTCCATTGAGTCAGTTATGCTATCTAATCATGTCATTCTCTATCACCTGCTTCTCCTTTTGCCTTCCATCTTTCCCAGCATTAGGGTCTTTTCCAATGAGTCAGTTCTTTACATCAGGTGGCCTAAGTATTAGAGCTTCAGCTTCACATTCAGTCCTTCCAATGAATAGTCAAAGTTAATTTCCTTTAGGATTGACTGGTTTGATCTCCTTGCAGTTCAAGGACTCTCAAGAGTCTTCTCCAGCACCACAGTTTGAAAGCATCAAGTATTTGGTGCTGAGCCTTCTTTATGATCCAACTCTCATATCCATACCTGACTACTGTAAAAACCGTAGCTTTGACTGTATGAACCTTTGTCTGCCACGTGATGTCTCTGTTTTGTTTTTTAATTATTTCTTTATGTTTGTTTGTTTGTTTAAATTTTTGGCTGTGCTGGATCTCCATTGCTGCATGCCGGCCTTCTCTACTTGTGGTGAGTGGGGGCCACCCTGTAGTTGAGGTGCAAGGGCGTCTCACTGTGGTGGCTTCTCTTGTTGAGCAGTGCAGGCTCCAGGGTGGGCTCAGTAGTTGGGACTCGCGGCTTCCAGAACTCGGGCTCAGTAGTTGTGGCACACAGGCTTAGCTGCCCCACGGCATATGGGATCTTCTGGGACCATGGATTGAACTGGTGTCCCCTGCATTGCAAGGCGGACTCTTAACCCCTGGACCACCAGGGAAGCCCTGTTGTCTGAGCTTTTTAATATGTTGTCTAGGTTTGTCAGACTTTGTTTTTCTGGGCTCCAAAATCACAGCAGTGGTGACTGCAGCCATGAAATTAAAAGGCGCTTACTCCTTGGAAGAAAAGTTATGACCAACCTAGATAGTATATTCAAAAGCAGAGACATTACTTTGCCGACTAAGGTCCGTCTAGTCAAGGCTATGGTTTTTCCTGTGGTCATGTATGGATGTGAGAGTTGGACTGTGAAGAAGGCTGAGTGCAGAAGAATTGATGCTTTTGAACTGTGGTGTTGGAGAAGACTCTTGAGAGTCCCTTGGACTGCAAGGAGATCCAACCAGTCCATTCTGAAGGAGATCAACCCTGGGATTTCTTTGGAAGGAATGATGCTAAAACTGAAGCTCCAGTACTTTGGGCACCTTATGCGAAGAGTTGACTCATTGGAAAAGACCCTGATGCTGGGAGGGATTGGGGGCAGGAGGAGAAAGGGATCCCATCACTTCATGGGAAATAGATGGGGAAACAGTAGAAACAGTGTCAGACTTTGTTTTTTTGGGCTCCAAAATCACTGCAGATGGTGACTGCAGCCATGAAATTAAAAGACGCTTACTCCTTGGAAGAAAAGTTATGACCAACCTAGATAGTATATTCAAAAGCAGAGACATTACTTTGCCGACTAAGGTCCGTCTAGTCAAGGCTATGGTTTTTCCTGTGGTCATGTATGGATGTGAGAGTTGGACTGTGAAGAAGGCTGAGTGCCAAAGAATTGATGCTTTTGAACTGTGGTGTTGGAGAAGACTCTTGAGAGTCCCTTGGACTGCAAGGAGATCCAACCAGTCCATTCTGAAGGAGATCAACCCTTGGATTTCTTTGGAAGGAATGATGCTAAAACTGAAGCTCCAGTACTTTGGGCACCTTATGCGAAGAGTTGACTCATTGGAAAAGACCCTGATGCTGGGAGGGATTGGGGGCAGGAGGAGAAAGGGACGACTGAGGATGAGATGGCTGGATGGCATCATGGACTCAATGGACATGAGTCTGAGTGAACTTCGGGAGTTGGTGATGGACAGGGAGGCCTGGCGTGCTGCGATTCATGGGGTCGCAAAGAGTCGGACAGGACTGCGCGACTGAACTGAACTAGGTTTGTCATAGCTTTCCTTCTAAGGAATAAGTGTCTTGATTTCATGGCTACAGCCATCATCCACAGTGATTTTGGAGCCCAAGAAAATAAAATCTGTCATTGCTTCCACTTTCTCCCAGCAATCTTGACATCTAATATTAGCTTTGACTTTAGTAGAAGTCAGTATTTAAAAGCTTGGAGTCCAGAGGAGAATCTTGATTTTCATTCCAACTCTAATACTTACTCTGTGTCATTAACCTCACTGAGGCTCTGTCTGTTCAATCAGCCATAAAATAAATTGAATAACCATTATTTAAAAGCTTTTGATGAAAATGGCATGAAATAATCCGTGTAAGAGACAGGGATATAGAAAGCACTGAATTGTCACGATTGACAATCATCATCAACACTGCAAAGGTTACTAGTATCACTGGAATAGTGTTGCTCTGTCAAAATTAGAAAAACTAGAAGAGAGACAAGCCTAATCATCAGAAGCTTGAATAAGAAAATAATTTCAAAGTTTATAAATCATTTTGGATTCTTTCTTTGAAAATAGTTTATATAATTCATGAACAGAAAAATAGCTTAGATAAACTCATTGGATGAGCAGTTTCAATGGAGTTAACATTCAGAAAGCAATGGTCTCTTTAATACTGTTTTAAATGTGTATGGAAAGTGAGTCTATACAGAAGTTGGTAGCCACCACCTACCATTTTTCCAGCAGCTCTTTTACGTCTCTAAAATGAAATTATACAAGAGGCCAGATAAGCCAAGAGATCCATTCAGCAGTTCTGTGGACTTTCATTTTGAGAGTCGTGTTTCTCTCTGCAGGAGTTGCACCTAAACCATTCAGCTGTTATTAAATGTCTCTTTGTATTTCTGTTTACCCACATCTTTGATACCACATAAACCAGACTGTAGTCACGTCAACAGATTTCCTCTTGCTACCCAGGAGGTATTAAGGTTAGTGGGTATTACCCAGGGTACTAACTTTCACCAATTCAAAGAGCGGCAGTGAAATATGCGCTCAACTCCTGGTTTTAAGCTAAGTGTGCATCAGTTTTCTCTGAGCTGGGCGAACAAAGAATGGGTGAGTACTTTCACCTTCTCTGTGTGTTCCAACTTCCTTAAAAATCCTGGCCTGGAATGAACCTAAAGTTTACCGTTTGTCACAAATGGCACCACACTGTTCAGAGGGATTGATAATGGGGGAGAACAATGCATGCATGGGAGCAAGGGTACATGGGAAATCTCTATACCTTTCTCTCAGTTTTGTTATGGAGCTAAAACTGCTCTAGGAAAAAAAAAAAAGTCTTTAAAAAATTACAGTGACCTGGAAATGAGTTGTAATTTTAGTATTTGAAAGGAAACTTGATTTTAAAAGAACAATGAACAGATATATGTAATCCTTTATTTAACCTTCTTATATAATATGTATAACACCTTGAGGGTAGGTGGCATGTGTTTCCAAGTCACCGTGAAAGAATATGAAAATAGACAGCTTGTGAAGAAAACCAAGTATAGCACAGTTATGATCGTAAAGGAAATGTGAAGATTTAATTTACTGAAGATGTTACCACATTATTAATACATTTTTTTGTGTTCTCCATTGACCAGTCACAGCTTTAAATCTAATAAACAAGAGCTTAATTCACCAGATGTTAACTCACCAGATGTTTTCATTTTAAAAGTTAAGTCCTTATTTTAAAATGTTTTCAAAAGTTCTCTTATTGGAGCTGTGATTTTTATAATTCCAAGATGAAACTAGAAGGGAGTTTTATACCTGATCTTGTGTTAATGATTGCTGAGAGACCATTCTCTACAACTTAATAAAAGAGATCTAAAAATTTCTAGAGATTGCCTGGCTACAGTATGCAGTATGCTAGATAGAGGTCAAGGAAGTGGGATACCAAGATGAAGATAAGTTTGTTCCTACTTTCATGGAGCACACAGTTGAACTCAAGTCCAAGACTGAGTATGACAGATTTGAAAACTGTCTTCTTCATATATGCCCATATTAAGAACATACCATTCACCTACTTTGGTATCTCATTAAAATAATGAGTGATTGTGTGTCCCTATGTAACTTCAGGGATATATTTTTTACTTTTATTTAAAAACCACGAGTTTGCAGCCAATTCTTAAGGTAGTCGATTAATTTTTTATTATCAGATAGATGATAGGTTCGAATAATGTACAAATATGCAATATACTTGGAGAAGGCAGTGGCACCCCACTCAAGTACTCTTGCCTGGAAAATCCCATGGATGGAGGAGCCTGGTGGGCTGCAGTCCATGGGGTCGCTCGCGAAGAGTCAGACACGACTGAGCGACTTCACTTTCACTTTCCACTTTCATGCATTGGAGAAGGAAATGGCAACCCACTCCCGTGTTCTTGCCTGAAGAATCCCAGGGACAGGGGAGCCTGGTGGGCTGCCATCTCTGGGGTTGTGCAGAGTCCGACACGACTGAAGCAACTTAGCAGCAGCAGCAACATACAATATACTGCAGAAATTTGTTTAAGAGCTTTTGGCTTCTTCTTTGGGGGGCCAGTTACATTTATAGTAATAGATATCAGTTGGTATTTTATAAATCACGCCTTACTTTTCCAGTAAAATATACTGAGTTAGTGATAGTTGAAGGAGAAATCTTAAAGTGTGACTTTAAACAGTTTTTCCAAAAAAGAACTTAAGAGCATCTGTGATTATTTTGATAAGATGTGTACCCGGATGTCCCCTGATAAGCAGGAAACTCTGTGGACCTTAGGGAGATTGTCTGGCCCCTCCAGAATAAGGGGTCCCCAGGGCCCTATGAAGAATCATTAAATAGCAGTTTAAAGCACTGAGTTTTTAAATTCAACTTAAGTTCAAATCTTGGATCCTCCATTTATTAGCCTTGTGATATAGCACAATTTAATCTCTTAAAGCCTCAATTTCCTCACAGTGGTAATTAAAATATCCATTTATTACTAAGATAATGTATAAAAATATCCATTTATTACTAACTTAATAAACATTTTTATGATTCTCAGTACCTTGGAAAATCAACAAAATTTGGGTTTGAATTATCCACTATGTTGGAATGTGTTGTTCAGCTGCTAAGTCGTGTCCAACTCTGTTATAACAAGTTTGAAATGAATGAACCTCTTACTTTTCTTCCCTAATGCAAACTTTTGTAAAACTGAGTGGAGAAAACAACTAATATTGTGTTCTCTGTGACAGGTACTGCAGTAGGTATTTTACAGATTCTGTTCTGGTTTGTTTCGTCACTAACCTTTCTGACCTACAGAATCCCAGCTACACTTTTAAGTATCCCCAGGTCCGTGTAGACAAAACTCATTTTTTTCACACTTTAAATATACTAAATTGATTTCCATGTCTGTAGCTTGATTTGAATATTAGGTGATTTAGTTTCTTTCACCTGGCTAAGTTCCTGAGTTAGTCCTTTATTTCTTGCCTACGTCGCTGCTAAGGTCAAGTTCCTTTCCAAGTTTTGCATTTCTTACCGTGTGTATTTGTTATGGGGGGTAGGGAATGGGGACCTGAAGGCAATGTATGTGTGTTTTATTGCCCAGACACCTGCATGTATGAAAATAGAGAGGCATCCTATGTTATATAACCTCTGAAAAACTTCACTATACATTAGAGAGAGAATGAGAGTAAAAAAGATAAATAACATTTTGGTATGGTTATAAGAAGTTTTCAACTTGCATATGCCCTGAAAGGGCCATGGGAACCTCTAAGGCTCATGGACAACCTTTTGAGAACCATTGCTGCAGAAGCTAGAGGGATGCGGAGGGTGAGTAACAGTGGGGTAGGAACTTTGATTTCTTTTATATATTTCTATTATGTATTTGAATTTTTTATAATGAGCATATATTGCTTTTATTATTTTTAAACACACACACACAAAATGAAAGGCTGTGAGGGTGTCCTGGAAGGTAATATGATTTTTGTCAACCACAGCAATAATTCTCATTTTAGCTCCTGTTACATACATGATCTCAGAATAAATCTAAATTTCATGTTTAGCTGATATGTTTTAAATAGGATCCCATCCAGAGTACTAACATGAACACTAATGCAAGTCCCAGGTCATTTGTTCCCATTGCTGTTAAAGATTGGAACACACACCGCCTGTTTTTCCTTCATAGTCTGCCTTTGCTTCTGACTCCCACAAAAGGCGCAGGCACAGATATGGATACCAGTCCCGTTTATCATTTTTCCCTGCTAATTGCAGGGAACCTAGGAATGGAAAGAGCAGAGTCCCATTTACTGCTTAAATTGTCCGTGGACACGCTGGCTGCCAGATTAGAAGTTCTTGCTGCCCCCTGCCCCTTTGTGTTTGGTCACCAAATATCTGTTCTGATTTCTTCTGCTTCTTCACAAATTGGAAAAATGAATCTTCCACCTCAGTTATTCTCTTTCTAATAAGTGACTTAAAAAAGCAATCAGATAACGATTTTAAAAATTTACAGTCAGGCTTATTTGCAGGATTATAGAAATCAAAAGTCTGAATAGAAATTAGAATAATTTGGCTCAGGTCAAAGTGTGACTTGCTTTATGAAGAAGCAAGCATTAATCTGACAGTTTTCCAATGAGATAAGAAAAATAGAGACCTTAATAGATAATAAAATCCAGCTTTGTGTATTGAAACAATGAAATGTTATAACTAGAGTAAAAATGTTACATTTTCAGCCTGTATTTAAATATTAATTCCATTGGATTATTTCTTTAATGTCTTTCAGATTTATCGCTTTGTATAAAGTGCTTAATTTCTTCCAAATATAATGTATATTTTTGCACTAAAAAAATGAAGAAAAAAGTTAAAAATCATCTGTAATTCCACCACCTCTGTACAGCTACTGTAACATTCTGGAATATATTTTGATTATAAGCTTAGCATCATCATATTCTACATATTTTTTATAGCCTTATTATTTAGTTAACCAATATCATATTTCATAACCAATATTTCATATCTATAAACCAAAGTTCATGTTATCATTTTTAATCATTGCATGGTATTAATACTTCCTTGAAAATCTGTACTATTCTTATATATATTAGATTTTTTTACTATAATAAGATAATGCTTCAGTAAGTGTATCTGTTCCTGTATCTTTCCATACTTGTCTGATTACTTCCTTAGAGTAAAGACTTAGCTATAAGATTACTGGGTCAATGAGGCAGTACTTTTTTCTCCAAAGGCTTTTTAATAAAATTGCAAAATTCCTCTTTAAAAAGTATACCGATTGTATACTCCTTTTCCACCAACCCTGATCCATTCTTGAATGTAATGGGTTTTAAAAAGTCATTATTATTTTGGTTTTCATTTGTTTAAATACCTCTGTGGTTGAAGTTGAACATCTTTTCCAATATTCTGCACAAGTTGCCTGCCCATATACTTTGCCTGTTTTCCTATTGGAATGTCATCTTACTGACCTGTGAATGCTCTTTATAATCTTTGTAAAAGACATCTACTGCTTGTTGAATTGTTTTCTTCTCTGCGTTTAAGAATTATATTATTGTAACTTTAATAATTATACTATTATAATATATAATTATAAGGATTATAGGAAACTAGAGACTAAACAGTATCATGGCTCTGGGATTTTTGATGTAGACCTTTCTCTGTTTGCTGCCATTCGAAGAGGAGCAAATATTTCTGTATAAGGCTAGCCATCTAAGTAGTAGATGTACCACCATTCTCATAAAGTTATTAAAATGTTGGGACTTAGTCCATGTTTTGTATTTTTTTTTAATTTATATGCTCTCTGACTCTTTCTCTAAGACTAAAATCAGTATTGTAGCAGAAATTCACCATCAAATCCACGAGGGAAGGAGACAAAATCCTGTTCTGACACTTCTCTTAGGGTTGTTGCTGCCTTTGGTCCCCTCTGGAACTTGTCATCTTTAACCTAGCTCACTGCTTTTACTGTGATGTGTGTGATCTCACCCTCCTGTCCATCCACATGCGGAATGGATTCTCTAACCCTCAGCTGTATTTCCATGTATTTTCAGAGCATCCACATATTGGAGAGGACTTCTTCCACGAGCACTGAACCCTCTGTAAGTCGGCAGCTGCTGGAACCAGAGCCGGTGCCCCTCTCCAAGGTCAGTGTGATGCTCTCCCAGGTGGCAGGATGCCTGGCCCGGGGCCAGTGGAACGACACGTCTTTCACCTGACTCCCCTAAACTAGTTGTGATGCCCATTGTAGAATTGCTCTTTCTCTTTTTTCCACCCCCAGTATGTAGGGTATCTTGCCCTGAGAAGGGAAGAAATGAAAGTGTATTTGCTGAGATTTGCAGGGTTACATACAGATAGCCAGAATTCTCTTTGTTTGGGGCTTCCCCAGTGGCTGAGAAAGTAAAGAATCTGCCTGCAATGCAGGAGACTCGGGTTGGATCGCTGGGTCCAGAAGATCCCTTAGAGGAGGAAATAAATTGAAATACCCCAGTCCACTATTGAAATTGAAATACTCCAATCCAGTATTCTTGCCTGGAGAATTCCATGGGCAGAGGTGCCTGGTGGTCTACAGTCCACGGGGCTGCAAAGCATTGGACACAACTGAGTGACTAACACTTTCATTTCTTTTCACTTTCTCTTTGTTCTAAGGGAAAGACAAGAGAAATGATTGTCCTTCTCTGTTGGAGAGATGAACTAATATTTTATATCAAGGTAATTAAAAAAATCACCCGGCCCAGAAGTAACAACAACAGCAACAGCAGGTACCATGCACTGAGTACCAGGTATTATACTAAGACTTGGTTCCATTTACTATAATCCTTATGAGCAGTTCCAGGTAGTGTAGATATTTATTACATTTTACAAATACAGGAACCAAGAGTTAGTAATTTGCCCAGAGTCAAAAAAGCTGCTAAGTAGCAGGGCAGGGACTCAAACTTAGACTCATTTAAACTTTGCCCCACCTGCAGGGGAAAAGAGTCCCTACCCAGAAGGGCTGCTGTATGTTCAGAGTTCAGCACCCTTCTTACAGCTGGTCTTCCTAGCAGTGAGCTCAGAGGACAGCACAAAGACTGCTGATGGAGACCTTTTCTGGATTGTGGAAGCTGGTGCTCCCTCTCCTTGGGCTTCCTTTTCCTCAGACTGTAGGAACATCTAAATTAATTTATGCCTAAAATGCAAAAATCACAAAGAAAAGTCGAGGCGACACCATCCTACTTATTCCCATCTCCTGCTCAATTCCCTGAGATTTTCAGACTCCCCTATTGAGAAACGCAGAAAATAGAATGCATGAGGATTTTGAATCCAAATACAAAAATATCATTTTATTTCCCCAAAAAGTTAACTAAGTATGTATAACTGATTCATCCATGTTGCTTTTCCTACTTTAAATAGAATCCTTTGTGAAAAGAATACTCTATTACACTATTGTATTGTAGAATATACTACCTCTTTATACTTTGAAGTTGTTACAAGCCATAGACTTTATTCTGTCAGATAGGAGCAGATTGCCAAACTAAAATAAGGGAGTTATTAAATTGTTAAAAAAAAAAAAAACTGAGAAATGAAAACAATCTTATTTCTATTTGAATGGCAAACAGAGGGTATCTACTTGGTAAATATAACCGGAAATCTCTTTGAAACCTCAGTTCTCTCTTAAGACTCAGCTAAAGGACAGAGAGAATAACTCCATGTAGAGGTGATGGAGAAGGTGGCTCACCCTGATTAGCACCCACTTTGGGATCTGGGTAGAACCCTGGCAACATCTGCTTCTCATTACTTCTCCATGCATCTGCCTGCTTAGATCTCTGTGACTCATATTCTTGTTGTGTTTTTGTACAAATACATAACAGCCCTCTTGGGACCCCATGAAGTCAGAGAGTCCTGTTCAATCCAGACAACATAGCATCTCACCATCCCTCAGCCCCTTTGAGGGAAGATGGGCTCTCTGAGTACTGGTTGGTGGTGGAAGAACACTGTTTAAAGTGCAGTGGCACCCCACTCCAGTACTCTTGCCCGGAAAATCCCATGGACGGAGGAGCCTGGTAGGCTGCAGCCCATGGGGTCGCTACGAGTCGGACACGACTGAGCAACTTCACTTTCATTTTTCACTTTCACACATTGGAGAAGGAAATGGCAACCCACTCCAATGTTCTTGCCTGGAGAATCCCAGGGACGGGGGAGCCTGGTGGGCTGCTGTCTATGGGGTCACACAGAGTCGGACACGACTGAAGCGACTCAGCAGCAGCAGCAGTCTTGTCTCAAGATTAGTTCAAATGCTTTGTTTGATACTTTCACCTCCTAAAGCATTTCACATATCTACCACCTACACATGTGCACCTATAGAATATACTCTTGAGAAAGGAAATGTCTTTTTTTTTTTTTTTTCCAAATGAACAGCCTAAGGCTGTTATCAGGTTACTTTCTATTTGGGGGTACTGTTATTAGATCAAAGATGTTTTTAAAACTTCTGTGATAGAAAAAATGTTTTTATATCTGTTTCAAGTACTGATTATGTCAGGGTTTTTTACTCTGTTTCTAATATACATAAACCTATGAAAGTTGGTGACTTTAAGAAGAAAATTGATATTAATTGAAATTAGGAATAGGTATTCAATTTCAGAAAGCAATTTTAGCTTTCTCAAAACAGACCTGGTTTACTGAGTATAGACATGAATTGTACTAAGTCCTGAGATAGGATATTTCATTTCTTATACACCTTATTTGTAACATTATCATCAGTATTTATATTGAAATAGAGTTGTTTGTTCTGGCATTATCCCTTGCTTTTTTGTCTGACAGTTTATTTAACTATAAGAACTATTTTAGGATTCTTCCTAATTTCTTTTGCTGGGTTTAGTAATGCTGAATCAGAGTGAGTGCAATTACCTGTTCAGAACTGCTGCATGTATGTTTACAAAATACATTTTTAACTTTTTGCTTTTTCTATCTTATCCACACAGCCCCACCCCTTTTTCCCCTCTGTAGTTAAATTCCCAAAGAAGAAAAAAACTGCTGTGATAGAGATCAATAGTCATAGTTCCATAGGGACAAGCTATTACTACATTCTGAATTTAATTAGGAAAAAATTCAAATAGCATTTGTACTTATTATTAAAGATTTCCATTTTCATAAGTAATGCAGAGTATTTGTCACACATGGAGAGAGAATAAATCAAAGATGAACACTAGCCTTCAAATAAGATCTCGCCAAAAATAAAAGTGCTCTTCTTCTGGAGATGCTGTCCATGGATGGGGCTACTAAAAATAGAAATATCATTAAATACAGCTGATATCACTCTAAGACCAGAGAGAGTGTTCATGAATATAGGTACACATGTGTAGAGAGTTATTCTTTTAATTTCTTGATTACATTAAGGCTTTCTAAAAGAAATCTATAGAAATCTATTGATTTTATGGAATAAAAATCAATCATTTTTATCTGCTTCACTGATGGGAGTGAAAAGCCAAAGATAACTGGACTTTGTATAAGAACCTGCTATTTTCTTCTATTATTCTCTCATTATTTATAAGCAGTGCTCACCTGGATTGAATTGCAGTTCAGTATTAAAAAATGAATATACCAAAGCACTCTGCTTTGCACTCCTGATGACAGTGCCTTTTATTGTCCTAAAAATAGGATACAGAGCCTGAAATTGTCTCACCAGACTTTTTTTTTTTAGGTAGGAAGTGGATTTATTTAGAAAGAAATATTTTTTTTAATTACCATATTTAATTAACGATTCTGACCAGATCAATCACAGTTTCTGACGTACTTAGGTAGAGAATCACTTTGTAGGTTGTTTTCTTGTGTACAGGGAAGTTTACAGCTCCTTTAAAAGGTTCTTAATGTCACCGGATAAACACTGGTAGCTGCATTTCTGTGAGGGATGCATTAATAGTTCATTCACCAGGCACCCTCAGAGATGATCGAGAAGATGGAGAAATGGCAACGATCTTGGGTTAGTTCTCAGGGGTGATGGGCTTGGGCTTCAGTCAGATAGAAGCAAGATGCTGGCTTCAGAAGCCAGGAGTATCTCCTAGGCTTAATGATGTTAGCATGAAGCAATGTTCAGCCACGTCTCCTGGAAACAATTTTCTGTGAAAATCCCACTCCTTTTACACAGATTTGGATTTAAACATAGATTTGACTCAGCCGTAGAGCAAGCAGGCTTCCCTGGTGGCTCAGATGGTAAAGAATCTGCCTGCCATATGAGAGACCTAGATTCGATCCCTGGGGCGGAAAGAGCCCCTGGAGGAGAGCATGGCAACCCCCTCCTGTTTTCTTGCCTGGAGAATCCCCATAGACAGAGGAGCCTGGCAGGCTGCAGTCCACGGGGTCTCAAAGAGTCAGACACGACTAAGCACACACAGCAGAGGGCAAGCAGCTTCTGAGATGAAAGGAGAGGACAGAGGAAAGAGGCATGGATGGTAAATGTGCAGCCCTCTCCCCTGCCGTCTCCGTGGCTGCTGTCAGCAACTGACTATGGCCCCTTGGCCCCCGGGGCCTGCTGGAGCCTCCCAGTCCTGCAGCAGACTCCAGACAGCCCCCACCCAGGCCCTGGCTGGCGAGTGCATCTGCCCCAACATAGTACCCCTTGCCGTTCCTGCTGAAGCCTCTGTTCTATAGCCTAAAGAAGATTGCTGATAGGACACCCCTCAGAAGTCAGCTTCCTGAGTCAGTTTGGGTTAGTTCGTTCTGCAGAGCGGCCTGCCCTGATCCTTGAAGGTGCATGCAGCTTTCCAGAGCTGAGGTGCCCAAGCAGGTTGTGCTGAGAGATTTTGCTTCCCTGCCCATGGGCAGGATTGCAGCAGTCATGCATGGGATGTGACCTCATTGTTCCTGCCTCTGCTTCTGCTTGAGTGACCCCCAAGCCTGAGATCTAGAACACGAGTGTTTGCCAGGTCAGCAGTTACTATAGCGCTGCCTGGGCCCTTGGAAATTACCTGGTCTGGGGATTTTAAAACCCAGGATGTTGCTACAGAGCAGCTGTCCAACATGGAAGCAGACCCAAGGGGAACTGTGGCAGACTGAAGACAGGCTGCCATCCCCCAGGGCAGGACCAATGTTGCCAGATCTTAGGCTTCCACTAGAAATCTGGGTTTTTAAAGTCTGAAATCCTCTGATTTTTAAATACTGACAATTCATTTTAAAAGCTTTTCTTAAAAACAACATAGATGAACAAAACATATCTTATGGAAGAAGAAACCATGATTAAGTCTGTTTTTAACAGAGGAAGGTGATAATGTGGACTCTAGAAGCTCAGATATTTGGTCTTGCAGTCGGGTGTTCTTTCCTCGGGCTCCCAAAGGTGTGTGTTTCTCACAACGTGTGTCTTCAAAAGCATGGACTTCTTGGTAGGTATTTGGCAAGCGGGGCATTTTATGCTCACTCACAAATGTCAGCAGCCTCACCAAGGGGAAACAGGTGCTCACAGCGCTGCTCTTCAGCCTAACAGGCTGTGGGCCACTTAGGCTGCTGCAGCCTTTTTATTTCTACAGAAAGCCAGGCCCACACGCTAATTGAACGCGTTTCGTCAAAATGATCTTATTTTAAAACTTTAATGTGCCTCTATCCCCAGAGATGAACTGCCTGGAAAAGTGCATTTTAAATCTTGTGAATGCATGCAATCAAAACCATTCTACCCCAGACTTCACCTCTGTCCAGCTCATTTCTGATGGCCTGCATTCCTCCAGGTGTACCCAGGCGCTCACTCTCACTTCAGTTATAACTGCATAGCTGTGTGTGATGTTACAGAACGCTCCAGAATGATATTCATACTTCTGATGGGTTGAGTGTTGTTTCAAAAGCAACTCTACCTAGGAATTTGCTTTAAGTGTGTCATCAAACACTGAGAAATATGTGATTTGTTTTTCTTCTTTTCTCTTAGGAAGCTGACAGCTGGGAAATTATAGAAGGACTGAAAATAGGCCAGACCAACGTCCAGAGACCAGACAAACATGAAGGTTTTATGCTAAAGAAGAGAAAATGGCCTTTAAAAGGCTGGCATAAGGTAACATTTTCATCACATTCATCTTCATATCATCTTCATAATTAGAGAGGCTCTTACTTGGTGTCATTAAGTGGTTATACAGCCTTACTTTAACCATACAGGCTGCAACCTATCGTATCTATTTAAGTCAGAGTTCTGTAATGTCTATAAGCAGAGAAAAAATATTTTACATATTTAAAATCCAGTTTAGACATATTGTTGTGTACTCTGCTTTTTAAACTTAAATGAGGATAAATATGTTCTTATTAAATGTTCTTCTAAACCTGAGCTGCTTCAAATGCATGCGTGTATTTTATCAGATGGATTTATGCTATATATCCCACCACTACTGAACCAATTTCCTATTGCTGTGTGTGAACATGTGTCTGATTTTTTGCTGTATGATGTTGTGATGAAGATTCTTATACATGAATTTCCATTTAAGTTCTTGGAGTAAATTCTTAGAATTATTGTTCACCAGTGCAAACTAAAGATGGAAAATCACTTGTCTTGGAAGTTTGTCTACTGCCCTTTAATATATATACGGTGTATTTCTCTCTCCCCAACTCCACATAATTTTTCCATCTTCCAGTTTTAATCATGAAGAAAATATTTTGCACTGTATTGTTGCAATGACCTGAGTAGCAAGAATTCTGTACACTTAGGAGAAGCAAGCTGTCCTCTGTTTTCAAGACAAGCCTTTGGATAGACCACCAGGATCCATCTAGAATCTGGAAGAACAGGTTCATTACTTGCCACATCTGCTGATGTGTTTCATCTAGAGGCAGATGGATTTGGGAGTGCAAATGGAGTGGTGGTTGCTGCCATTGGTTCAAAAATGGAGGTATGGATTATAACGTCTTTATGGAAATGTATTTTTTGGAAATTAAGGAAAGGACTTAAAAATTAACAGGTGGGAAGTGTTGCCTCAACTCCCCATCTCTGAGGATGGAATAAAAGCAAGTCAAAGAGTCCTCTTCTCGCTCACTTGTCAGAAACCTTGGCAGTCTCCTCAAACCCATAATATTATTCCAGTACCAGGAATCTCTCTTCACCCTCGATCTCTCTAGGATTTGGGTCACCTGGCCTTACACCTTCCTGGAAGCACCTTTGCCTTTCATTCTGACCTTCCCGCTTTGCAGTTCCTCAGATCAATGGCCTTGCTTATCTTCTCCCCATGACCGTCCTATAGGTTATCTCTGTTAGAATTCTTTGATAGATAGAAATAGAAAGACAGAAGAAAGGGGTCAAAGAAACACATTTATCTGAATTGCTAACTTTAGTTTAGCACTCTCAGTCCATGTTTCAGCAAAATTGGCTATGGTTCAGAAGCAGCTCTCCCTGGATCTTCCGTTAGAACATTTTGCTACATGAGCAGAAGTAGGTCTTCCCTTGCATCTCCTTTGCTCCTGGTCTGTGATCCTGTATTTATTCGAGCATCAGTCCATTTGATTGCCCAAGTCATAGGCAATCAAAAAATCAAGCATTTTTCAGCTGTAGAGATTCTTTTTCTGGTGCTTACTTTTTGCCCCCTAGAACTATAACAAAGGGGTTACAGTGGCCTTCTGTGAGTTCTGTATAGGGTGTCCCCAGTCCCAACTGCCTGTTACCTCAGCAGCCTGGAGTTCCTAAGTCATATAAAAACTTCCCAGCCGAGTAATTTACCAGCCACAGTAATTTACCTGCATCTGTGGAGACTAGAGGACCCTGGACCCATTGTGTGACTGGGTCATGGGAGCTGTTTGTTCCCCTGCCAATTGTCCATGGAAAGGAAATCAACCACAAAGAGCTCCTGAGATTTGTGGATCAAAAGTAGCTAGATTCATTTGGACTGGACCAGGAGTATCTTGGAAGAGACAGAAACCACCCAAATATATATATTTATTCCCCCTTAATAGAGTTTAGAAATAATTTTTAATATGCTTTATTAATAGTGAAATGGAATTATTTTTCTGAGTGGAGATGCAAGCATATTGATAAGGCTACTTTTTAAACTTCCCAGATAATTCATTATTCATAGCTCCAGTCCCTGGCTTCTATTTACAGACATGAGTATTTTCAGAATTATCGGTGGTAGCTAGGGAAAGTCAAGAATTCCTCCAAGGTGGAAAAGTAAACAAGCAGCCAAGTTCCTCACGGAATCACTGTGACCTACCTCAGTCTATTCTCATTTCTTACTTTGAAAAACACCCCAGTGTAGTTCATTCAGAAAGTCCCAGATGTCAGCCCTTGGGATTCCCCCGGCTACCCCCACACCCCCATTAAGAAAAACTGGTGATGGGGGAGATCACGTGGTCCAGTGGTGAGAATTCAGCACTTTCAGTGCCGTGGCCCAGGTCCAGTCCCTGGTCAGGGGACTGAGATCCCACAAGCCGTGTGGTACAGCCAAAAAGAAAAGAAAAGAAAAACGGTGGTGAAAGAGTCCATCCCCACTGGCTTATGTATAAAAGAACCCTACTAGGTAAATGGTGTGGAACACCAGCTCAGATTTCCTTACCATTCCATGTGACTGGCTGTGGCCAGGTGCACTAAATTCAAATACATGGAAATGGTCAAACGTATTGATGACTAAGTATCAAGCAATATTAGACCCACACTTGTGAATGTTTTATGTAATTCAAAATACTGGTAGTAACTGGGAACTGTTTGGTTCTTGCAGCGTTTTTTTGTGCTGGATAATGGAATGTTAAAGTATTCAAAGGCACCACTTGATGTAAGTAGACAAAAGGATTGGTTTCGAATTCTGCTTGAAGTGAGTCAACACCGCAGTGTACAAGTGTTGTGCCGTAGTTACCAGTTCTGTGTGTTTCTGTGCCTGTAAGACTTAGCAACCTACCAAACTTCCATGTTGCATGGAAGGTGTGCCTTATGCTTATGTTCAAGTAGCATAAGTCTCAAACTGCTGCATGAAAATTTAACTGTTGTAATGTATGCTGTTAAAAACAGAAGCTTAAACCTAAAAGTCACCAACTAACAAAAATCACCCTTTTTGTCTTAGAAAACTCAAGTAGACTTTTTTCCCTGCAGTTCTCAATAAACTATGCTTTATGTGCTTTTTCTGAGATTTCGCGTGTGTTCTTGCTGATGTTTTTTTTAAGACTTATCTATGGACTCCATTTCTGTTTCATACATTCCTGTATCTTGAGCATCCCAGCTCTAAAATTATTCCAAATTTCTTTTCTTTTATATCAAAAGTTATTGTTTGCATGCAAAACTGAAAAATGCTCTCCTCCTTATCATTGTGTGTGGGAGAAATAACAGAGGGCTCAGATTTCGATTCTGACCCTAGCTCCTTCATGAGTCAGCTGTGTGTCCTTGATCAGATGAGGGCAGCTAGAAGATGAGCTGACTGCTCTGTGCACTCAGCCCCAACCGCCCATTTCTACCCTGCAGCTGTCTGCTAGCTGATTACTTGGGTATATTTGGGGTTGTAGGTCAAAGATGGACCACAGTTATTTTAGGAACCAGAAAGAGTATCTCTTAGGATATAAACTGTGTAATCTAGAATTACAAAGAATTGACATTAGAGTTATGCCAAAACAAGAATGAGATGAATAGTCTTACTTATTGAAATTGGCATGAAGTCACAGCAACTTCAGCTGTCCTCAAATTAAGGACCTTCAGAAACTTAGCCATTTCCTCCCTGTTCAGGAGGTGTGATCTTCCATCTCCTGTAGATAAATGAGCGTTTACATTAAGCTCACTTCAGTACAGAAACACATCAGATCACATATCCTTCCAGCCTTTTAACCAGTCTTTTGATTTCAGATCCAAAAAGGGAAGGTCCATGGAAGCATCGATGTGGGACTTTCTGTCATGTCAATTAAAAAGAAAGCTCGGAGAATAGACCTTGACACAGAAGAACACATCTATCATTTGAAGGTAAAGATGCCTTTCGAGGCTCCTCTGCCATATCTGGGGGAATCATTTGCCTAGACTAGTGGTTAGACAGGAGATTGGCTTCACCGTTACCTGTTCCTCTTTTTCAATTGTTGTAGGTGAAATCCCAGGACTGGTTTGATGCATGGGTCTCCAAACTGCGTCATCATCGGTTGTATCGGCAGAATGAAATTGTGAGATCACCACGAGATGCTAGTTTTCACATATTTCCTTCCACCTCCACAGCTGAATCCTCACCAGCTGCTAATGTTTCAGTTGTGGATGGAAAGGTATGACTTCGTTATATAAAAGTCAGCCCGGAAATTGCTTGGAAGATTATGCAGACATATTTACTGAGTCTCATTTGACAAACCAGGAAGAGAAGGCTGGCTTTGTAAACTAACTCTCAGAAGGCAATAGTGCCATTTAGCATCAAAGTTAATTACAAGTATAGAATAGATTAGATGGAAATGTGGATCACCAAGAGAATTAACAGTTACTTTTCCTATGAATGGACTACGTCTTAATTTTACATGGCTTTATAAGCATATTAGAGAGTAGAGTGAACATTTGGTTAATCAATACCTAGAAATCAATGTCTTCCTGGGTGGTAATAAGAAGACCACAATGTTTTCAGAATGAAACTTGCTTTTTTGCCTTGAGCTGTAATATATACATGACCACGAAAGAGACTAGTGAATTTCCCCATGATAAGGCAAGTGGGCTAGAGATTGTGACAGTAACATAAGTAGTGGCCTATTTGAGACTAGGCACTGTGTTAAGCATCTCTGGTTTTTAATTTAGCCAAAGCTCAGAGACAGTTAAGAATTTTTCCAGAAGACATTATCAGCTGAGTCTTCATCTCAGCTCCATCTGACTCTTCATCTTTGTTTCCAAAATCAGTGTCTTTTCCATTGTACCAGATTAAGGGAGGCTGAAGCTATTCTTTGGGCTGTTTTTTTTCTGTGTTGAAACACTAGAGGTGTTGCCTGTTAAAAACCAAGGTTAAGTCAATGGAACAGGGAGAGAGCTGTTTCTGCCTTTGCTGCAATAATAGGTTTTCTGAACCATAGCCACATTACACTACCCAGGATTCTTCCAGTTTCTTGTTTGGCACCTGATATTGAGAACAGAGACATCTGTGAACAACTGGCTGCCACAGGGAACTGAGTTCAAGTGTGTTTCAGTGAAGGTTCAGTGAAGGTTCTGCTTTTCTCTGTTTTCCTACATAGGGATGTATGGACTAATATATACCCAGGTTTCCTTACCAAGCATTGAAAAACCTTATGGGGTAACTGGAAGACTCATCAAATCAGATTAAATGAAATACAGCTGTATTTACCTATTGCTGTTTTGATGGAAATTACTTAAGTAATTTTTGTTAAATCCTGTTAATTATATTTGGTTGACCCAAAAGTTCATTCAAGTTTTTCCATAACATCCTACAGAAACACCCAAAAGAACTTTTTGACTAACCCAGTATTTCACAAGGCTCTCAAGCATATTTCATTCTGGAATATCTCTTTTCTAGAAACAGGGTGTTGGATTAACCCTAATACTAACTGCTTCTGAAATACAAGGAAATGAATCAGTTGTGGTTTAGTCACTAAGTCATGTCCAACTCTTGTGACCCCATGGACTATACAGCCTGCCAGGCTCCTCTGTCTGTGGGATTTTCCAAGCAAGAATACCGGCGTGGGTTGCCATTTCCTTCTCCAGGGGAGTAATGAATCAGTAAATTGAGGTTATTAGGGAACAGGGCACTTACTGAGTAACAACACAAGATGTTCAAGATAGTCCCCAAGATTCTCTGGGCCTCCTGTGTTCTCATCACAAAATGGAATGAATCCCAGAGTTAGTCCAAATTAAACAACAAATGTATTCTAGATGGATATTAAATATATATGCATATTTAATCATTTGGTTCTTCCAGCTTCTGCCTGTGTCTTTGGCACAGAGTGTTGATAAAAGATGTATTATTTTCATCTCTTGTGTTATGTATTAAATAACTTGGGTGACATCTGAGACTGGAGAACTGAAACCAAATCCTCCCCATTGTTTGCCTTGGAATAAGAAGGGCTTCAGCGCTGGTTTTCATAGATGTATTGCTCTCATTACAAACAACATACCTCTAAGATCTAACTCAGTGAAAGATTTCCATTACATTTATCAAAATGCAATAAAGAGTGAAAAGAGCTTTTTATCACTTTGCTTGCACTCTAGGCATCAAATGATGAGGTTCCAGAATGTTAATTGCTTTGTGGCCCTGTGTGGGTAATAAATAAGTCTGGATTTGCTAAGCATGCGCATCCTTCACTTCATAATGATTTACAAGAGACACAATCAGTTGTAATTGAATATTAAAGTCAAGTATGGAGTTTTAAAGTTGTTTCAACTTTAGGGGAGTAAGTTTCTTGGAGTGTTTCTCACATTCACATTAGTATCTACATACTACATACAACTTTATTTCACATAAAATCTCTTTAATAGAAAGTCTGTCAGCTATAGATAATAATAACTTGCCAAGGCTGCCTCTTTTTTTGCCATGCTGTGTAGCTTATAGAATCTTACCTTGCTGACCAGGGATATAACCCAGGCTCCCGTCAGTGAAAGCGCTGAGTGCTCACCACTGGAGTTCACCAGGGATTTCCCAAGACTGCCATTTTATATGTTACAGTTCTCAGTGTGCAGTGTCGTACTGAATATGCAGTTTTCAATATTCTGATGGAAAGGATACTGGCTGGTGCATAATGTATTTAAAAATCACAAGTGGCTAATAACACCATGATTTAGTCATAAGGGTACAGAGAGCTTTCAAAAGTAAAGGCCTTCAGTCGTGAGCTGAGGACTGCAAGAAGGACACCATCAACCATAACTTAGTGGGTAATTAAAAACCATTGAAAATTTGAGTTGGCAGGTCCTTGCAAGGATAACATTCTTAAGCATTGTCTGCTTCATTGTACGGTGGAGACGGCAGCTTAACAAGTGTTGTTATCACCTATGAATTTTGACTCCTCTGAGCTTGTACCACATTTAGCCAAGAGGCTTCTTCCATATTTTGAGCTTGCCCTTTTTCCCCCTTTTTTAATGTCGCTTTGGGATGTGTTCTTTTTAGTCACTTACATGTACTATTCCTGCCTAACCCTACACATTTTGCTGTTCGCTGTAGGTGCAGCCAAACAGCTTTCCATGGCAGTCCCCTCTGCCCTGTAGCAGCAGCCTCCCTGCAACCTGCACGACCGGCCAGAGCAAGGTGGCAGCCTGGCTGCAGGACTCGGAAGAGATGGACAGGTGTGCGGAAGGTCAGTTCATGCCCGGTGTGGGCTCTCAGGGTGAGCCAACAAGACAGACACAAAAGGGGCAAGCTGTATGGGTCCTGCACCTTTCAGGTTTCTTACCTGTCCATTCTCCTGCACCCTCAGAACTACTGAATCTGGTTTCGCCACTTCAACCCTCTCAGCCTCTTTCCTTAGCAGTTTCCTCTGGCTTCCTTAGCCTCCCACACCCTGCACCCTGGGGGCGATCACCCAGCTCAGTGCTGCCTCAGGAGGATCCCCCGCCCTCTCTCCTGACAGCCACTAGGTCACTTACACGGCTGCCTTCTCTGCTGCTCTGTGTGGCCCGCAGAACAGTGTGTGTTCCCCGACTACCGGCAATAAACAGCCATGTTATACTGCATCTGTAGCCACCATTACCTGGTGGTGGTGTCCCACTCTCGATCAGTTACTGAATACTCTGAACTAGTACACAATTCCTTCATTATACCATCTCTCAGCCTCTTGACCTGCAGAAGCTTTTTCCTTCCATGTCATGAACCTGAGCATGTTCGTTCAAACTGGATCCGCAGACCATTTCCAGTCTGTGAGACGGCTTTCATTTGACATTCAAAAATGAAAAGAAAAAAAAAATAATAACAGGTATTTAATAAATCTAAATTGATTTAATTTTTAAATTATTTTCAGCTGATATTGGGCCTAACTCTTTAATATTAAATTTTTTCCTTTATAAAGTTATGGTGAAAGGAGATGTTACATTATTTATGACCTCACTTAGAAAAATTGAAATTTGGTGATCTATGTTCATGCCCTGACCAAAACAAATTTTTTTTTTGCTCTCCACAGTGTGAACTCAAAGTCTGCAGCATTTTTATTAGTTCTCTCCATATCCCAAGCTCAGTATTTATGTGAAAAATATGACTTTGAGGGGGATGTTATATTCATTGTGTCAAGCTAACATTCCACTGAAAGGGTTTTACTTGATTGTATACACAAAACACACAAATATTACTTTGCCTTTATGAACTTCAGGTCGGGGAAGAAGCTGAGCTCACTGTCCTACATACTGAAGACTCACTCGCCTCTGCAGCTGTGCCAGGCAGTCAGCCTCTCCTCTACTTTCTGCCTCCTTGTTCACACTTGTGGTGTTCAACCTGGCCACTAACGTTGTTGAAAAGATGGAGACTGTTCACTGAGACCAAAGTGCATTCATGTGACCAAAATACATAGACATTGGTCTTGATGCCAAGAAGCCCCTGACTGGTGGGGGCTGTCTCTGTCTCCCTGTGTGCTTCTAAATAGTCTGTGGCCCATTCCTGTGCCCTTTTGCCAGCCTTGGGGGTGACCCTCCTTTCTCCCCATCCTGACCTCTGCACCTGTGTCCTCGTCTTGCCATTCTCTCCTTTAGGATTTAGCAGAGGAATGATCTCTTCTCCTAGGAGCAACCTAAGTCTTTCCCACTTTCCTTGTTCCTGCCTGTAGACTCCAGTTGACTTGGCCCTTAATGACTCTATGGCAAAGCATTCTTGGCAACAAGAGGCCGTCTGATTTCTGCTGTGTTCTCAAGCCTCATCCTCTGACCCGCCCTGCAATGGGCCTCCACTTTTAGGTCCTGGGAAGTTTTCCCTTTTTCTCCAGTTGTTCCTCCTTTATTTCACTGGGATTCTACTCTGGTCAGCCTTGGTTGTAGGGATGGTCAAGAATGAGTATTCTGCTTTTAGCTTCAGTAATAATAAGCACAGTTTATTGAGTGCTCATGGGGGTCGGGCACGGAGTTAAATACTTTACATATGTGGTCTTTTATACGTTTTCACAATAGTACTAAGTAGGAATTATGAGCCGTATTTTTCTAAATAGGAAAACCACACTCAGAGAGGTTGAATAACTTGTCCATGTTACACAGCAAGTACTTGGCAGAGCTGCAGGCCTAACCCAGATCAGCTTGATCCCAATGACTATGCTCAGTGCTTTGGAAACAACAGGCATGCTTCTAACCGCAGTCTCTATGAGGATGATAATGATGATAAGATGGTAGTGGTCGCCGTGGCAGTTGATAGGATGGGTCACGTCTTGTGCAGCAGGCGCTGTTCTCGGTGTTTTATATGCATTGACTCATTTGATCCTCTCTATGCCGCTTTACAGGTGAGAAAACATAGGCTCAGAGAAGTCAGGTCGCTTTAACCAAGTTGACACAGCTAGTGACGGTGGAGCTGGGATTCAGACTCATGGTCTGACTCCGGAGCGTTGCGCTCTTCATCACTGTACCATATTTCCCTCAAACAGGCTGAACACTCTTTGTGTCTCAGACCTCTGTACGCAGCCTGTGCCGCTTTCCCAGACCTTCCTGCACTGTTGACCCTTTCTGTTGATGCGCTTGGTCATGCTCTCTTCTCAGCCTGTCAAAAACCAGTTCTGTCTCCTCTGTGGAAATGGCCCCAGCTCTTGGATTCTCCTGTGTTTGTCGGTGCTGCCGTCATAACCACTCCTGAAACCTCTGTCATCTCTGCCCCACCCAGCCTGTTCATCCCACGGAGGCTGAGGTCCTTGTTCCTTTGAAACCTACTCGCCCCCCACCTCTCACCCTCATCTGCCTTCCTCTGGAATTCCATTTCTGCCAACCTAACTCATGCTCTCTCTTTGCTCACCAGCCTCTGACTGGTACCCACACCCTCAGTCTCTTGCCCTGTGGCTCCGTGGCTCTCAGAGGCTCCTGGGGAACTGCTGCTCTTGGATGTGTTCACAGATGGTGCCAGCACTTAGCAGGCATCATTCCATTGCCCTTGGCTATGAGATATATGTATTACTGCTGCCTCCACTTTGCTGATGAGGAAAGTGAAATGCGTGGAGGTTAAGGAATCTTCCCAGTTATGCACTGCCCTGATGGAGAGGTGGGGCTCCAGCCAACCCACATTTACTAATCCCAAAGCCAAATCTTTGTTCACTACATAAAATATGTAGTCCCTCAAGACCTCTATTTCTTAAAATAACTTTTTGCAAAAATCTCTTCGAGTGGTTTTCTGTGGACTCTTGGGCTGTAGTCCAAACTACTTAGCCCAGCATTTAACATCCAGCTTTCAAGTTTCTAGCCCTGCCTGCCCTTTCAACCTTGCCTTCCATAGGCCGAATTGAACTTGCTATCTCCAGAGTGTCCTTGCACGTTCCTGCCTCCATGCCTTTGCACAGGCTGTTCTCAACCTGCTGTGACTGCTCTGCCCTTCTCTGTCTTCCTCTTTTTCTGAATCGTCTATCAACCCCCCAGACCCACAAAAGTTTCCACTGTCTTATCTACGCTGACGACCTCAAACCACAGTAACTATCCCTTTCTTGAACTACCACAGCACATTTTTTTTTTGGCCTATTCTGGTCATTTTATAGAGTCCCATCATTGAGGTTGGTTGCAGCTCAGAAGTTCATCATGTAACATCTTCTTGAACCCATAACATAGCACATTTATAGTTCCAGTACTTAAAGAGGCTAGCTATTCATAGGTCTGGATGTCTGTCAGTCCAGATCTCAAGTATGTAAGGGAGTTTCTTAGCTCTTGGAAAGCAATTTTTTTCACAGATGCAAAATGTTAAATTAGTATTTATGTGCCTTCCTTATGTACCAGTATATCCATCACTAAAATGGATACATAATAGTTTAAGGTACAGATTATTTATTGTATATATTGTCTTTAAAGCAGAATGTAAATTCCATAAATCTTACTTTATTGCTATATTCACTATGCTTAGAACTGTGCTGGTTGCATAGTGTCTTCCTAACCAGTTGTACCGAAATGAAATAGTAAATGGATAACTTTGGATGTGCTCTGAGTGCGTAGTCATCAGTTGTATCCGACTGTTTGCAACCCTTTGGATTGTGGTCCACAAGGCTCCTCTTTGTGTGGGATTTTCCAGCAAGAATACTGAGCAGGAATCAAACCTGTGTCTCCCGTGTCTCCTGCATTGCAGGCAGATTGTTTACCCACTGAGCCATTGGGAAACCTTAATTAATTTAATCATTGCACAACTGGATAACATGTTTATTTTTTTTATTTATTTTTTTTTATTTTATGTTGGAGTATAGTCAACTTATAAGTCCCTGGTGGCTCAGAGGTTAAAGCGTCTGCCTCCAATGTGGGAGACCCGGGTTTGATCCCTGGGTTGGGAAGATCCTCTGGAGAAGGAAATGGCAACCCACTCCAGTATTCCTGCCTGGAGAATCCCATGGACAGAGAAGCCTAGTAGTTTACAGTCCATGGGGTCGCAAAGAGTCGGACACGACTGAGTGACTTCACCTTCACCTATAGTCAACTTACGATGTTATCTTCGTTTCAGCAAGGCAATTCAGTTATACATATACATATATTCACTCTTTCAGATTCTTTTCCCATATAGGTTATTACAGATTATTAGATAGAGTTCTTTTTAGGACAAAGTAGGGATGATGAAAAAATAGGTAAACTGCTATATACTTACGTTTTCAAATTTTTACTGTTATAAACTATCTCAACAGTCCTTTCTTGGCATAATTTTTCCTTTTTCCAAGATTCTAAAAATAGATTTAATCTTGATTTAATGAAATTCTAGTTTTTTTAAAAGGCATTTTTATTGTCTTGGGTAAATTTTTATAATCCTTATGTATAATCAGACATCTAGGCAAAGAGTAAAATTCTGCCAAGGATTTCATTTCTTCCATATTTTAAATGATAGAAGTGTCAAGAAATGGTGAGGCTTGTTCCAAGTTAAGGCTCTAGAAGAATGATTAAACATAGTGCAATTAATGTTCCATAAAGACAGTTTCTGGTTTTCATAGAATTTTCTCATCTACCAGCTCCGTTGCTACTTTCACTAAGAAGGTAAGAGAGTAAATATTAACTGTTACCACTCAACAGGTAAGAAAACTACAGCTGAGAAATATAAAATTAATCAATGTTTCCCAACCCTTAGTTTGAATCCTTTTGCCTTTGATCAAATCCATTCACCAAGTTCTCTTTCCATTCTGTTAGAAAGGGTTTTAAGCCCCATTTTTAGATCTCTATACTACCTACATATACCATTTGTATAGAATAATCACAGTTATTAAGAAGAATGAGTGTAATATTCAGCAAATAGAATGCTTAATGGATAGGTAGTGTTAGGTTATGTCCCTGTCAGCATGCCTATGGTGCAGTTTTAAGGCAAGTTAAAATGAGGTCTCTTTTCACCATCTTTCTCCTCTTCCCTCCAACCCCTTCCTTCTTTCTCTGTACTGCTTTTCTCTTTCATCCTTTCCCTTTTATCTTTTGTATTTCCTACCCATCCAACCCCCTTGTTTTATTTTCTTCGTGGGGGAAATGGGAGGAGTATAATGGAGCTGTGTCCCCTGAAATGAGGAGAGAGTGGTGGAAGGGTCCTGGCCTCCTCGGTACTCTCTTCTGTCACCTCCGTTAGGTCATCCCCTCTCTTGAGGAATTCAAAGGCCACTGATGGCCAAGAGTTCCCTGGAAGAGCCACAGCAGCGCTTGAGTAGCTCACCCAGACTCCAGCCTAGGGCAGATGCTGCTGAGAGATGGCGCCTGGGCGGGGCCTGGCCCCTAGTGTATTGCTGCTGCCCTGCTCTCTGTAGAGTGTGCAGGGGTTCTGAGTCCTGCACACGAAGACCTTCACAACATGTAGACACGTTCCTAACAGCAAAACTGGACGACCACTGAAGTTCCCTGGAGTGTGCTTCTGATGTGACAGAGGCCATCTCAACAGAATCTCCCAATTTCACTGAGATTTTAATAGCTTTCTACCCTGATTGTTCATCTCTAAGGGTTTTGAACTCACCCAATAAATAATCAGTGGTTTTATGGTTCTAAACCAGAGAAGGGTCTGTTTGCTTTCATTTGCCAGTATCATCGTCCTGGATAAACATGGATCTACCTGATCATATTTGCCATAATTTGGATAGACTACCTTTTATTATCATCACCACCACTTCCTGTTGTAAATATTTTCATTTCTGATCTGTTTTAGACCTTGCACACTGCCAGTCAAACCTTGTCGAACTTAGCAAACTCCTGCAAAATTTGGAAATACTTCAGAGAACTCAGTCAGCACCTAACTTTACTGACATGCAGGTAAACATATTATAGCTGCTGGTCAAAGGAACTTAAAATATTCACTCAGAATTTTTACTGAATTGTTATATGAATATATAAGGCAATATTTAAAGGGGCATAACTATAATACAGATTAGCTTATATTCTGGAGTTATCCTTAATAACTTTTTGAATCTTGGTGTCATTGTGTTAAGATGTCTTTTTTAAAGTGTTGTACATTTAAATACAGACTAATTAGAAGTGAATATCTGAATCATTCTTCCACATTTATGTTGCATTAGAAATGATAATTATGAAGGTATAATTTGGGTACTGTAAGAATTTGTGCTATCTTTTCAAGTAGCAGAAAAACACCAAAGATCTCTAATCCTATTTTCATTTTGTATAGCAGAAAAATATGTTTTGTTTTTGTCTGCTTTTAATACCCTTTATGCATCAGATGTACCTTCATCTCCTGGCTGGTTTGCTTTAGGTATCTAACAGTGATTCTTTACTAACTTGCTGTGCTCTCTTTGTCTATGCCTGTATTGTCTGTGTTAACTTAATAATGCTTTGTTGCTTTTAACTATTTATGCAATGTAGGCTAACTGTGTAGATATTTCAAAGAAAGACAAGCGGGTCACAAGACGATGGAGAACAAAAAGTGTCAGCAAAGATACAAAAATACAGCTGCAGGTACAGACCTTACTTTTCCTTCATTCATATTTATAGATATTTTTTAAAATATTAGTATTTATATATCAGTTCTTAGAAATTTAAAAGTTTAAAGCAACTGTTAACTGCTTTAAAGCTAGTGCTTTTCAGACTGAGTTATATTATCTAAACTAGTGAGAAATCTATTCTTATTGTAGCATAAGTAAAAAGAATTTAAAAGCAAGCTTAAAATTATGGAATACGGCTTTCAAGTGGCTTTTCATTCGCAATTATGGCCTTTGAACCATTAAAACATATTTTAACAAAAAGTCACCTTAAAAATCTAGACTAAAAATCAAATGGGTTGTAATGAACATTTATATATACTAACTCTTCAAGGAGCCTTTTATGTGTTAGTGTTGTCCAATGTTATATCTGTCAGTACATGAGATGAAGACTGCAATAGGCTAGAAATGAACAAACTTGGGTTCTAGTCTAATCACTGTGATTTCCTGGCAGTATAATCTCATTTATTCCTGTTAAATTGTCTGGGCTCCCATTCACATCTGGGTAAAGTGACAGAGTTGCATTAATGGTCTCTGAATTACCTTTCAACTCTAAAATTCTGTGATTCTACAAAAATAGATATTATTGGCCATCAATAGTCACTTTTAAAATTTGGACTAACATCTTCATGGTTCATAATAAATTTACTTGAAATTCATTTAAAATAAGTTATATGAATAGCTGAAAATTTTTAAAGTAAGATCCTCATATGTCATTGCATTGCAATGATACAAAATATGGTAAATGCCTACAACCTCTCATGTCAAAATTCATGTTAGTTTCAGATCTTTAAGCTTGAAATTTTACCACTCCAGTCCTAACTATATATTAATATTATAAAGGACTCTTGCCCTGCACAGTCCGAATTAGACTTCTTATTTTGCTTTTCTTTTTATTATGCTGTAAATCAATCTGTAACACAAAGAAGGACTGCTTTTTAGAACATTTCAGTGTCTTTTAAATAAGAACAATAATTCTTCCTTAATTCTGACTTAACTGATAACATTCTTTTAATTCTAAATGTGTAAATAACCAATTCTTCGTTACTTTTGCTTACTAATCTGGTTAATTTGAAAATAGATTTTTGCAAAAAAAAAAAAAGAAAGAAAATAGATTTTTGCAAGCAATAAAGATCTTTTTGTTTTTAGTTAGAATGTCCACATTGTGTGAACACAATTTTTTGTGGTCTGTTGTTCAGTATGTTTTTCTGTTTTTTCCCTTCTATTCAGAAAATAATACTGTAGAGACAAATGTGCCAAATGACTTCACAAGGAAATTGCCTAAAATTGCTTTCGGGAGCACCATATTTTTGAGCAAGGATTGTCTAGTTTTGTGTGTGTATTTTTAAAACATAGTATCTATGGTTATCATAGGCAGGGAAAGAGAACCTTAACTGTAAACAGAATAACTGGAGAAGGCCAGCATCATAGGAACATGCACAGTTGTGGGTAGATACCACAGTCTTGTTTTTTATAAGACATCCCATTGAACGTATTGCCATTGACAACTATGGTCTGGAGTAGGTTGGTTCTCAGTGAGTGAGCACAGTATCACTGGCTGTCTTCTTACAGTTTCAAGGACCACCACAGTCTCTGAGTCTTTTTTCCTGAAGGAAACAGAATGCCATTCTAAATAACCCTCCCATTCACAGGCTGTGCTTATCAATGTGTGGAGAGCTTGATGAAGGTTTTTCTTTTTTTTTAATCATCAAAAAAAGTTGTTCAAAAAGCAGGAAAATATTCTTCTTTCATATATATATCACATTTTGGGGTTGATTGTTTGTTCTTAAAGTTTCATTTATGTTCTATTGCCTTGTTTCTATTTTGCCAAAGAGTGGCAAAATGGCCCTTGTGAGTCTAGTTCGGTTATTTGGAGAGAATTGAAATCATTTCATCCCCCATACTCAAAGAAAGTGTTAAACTTTCAAAAGTAGTAAGTTTAGTTCCAACTCCAGTGGAAATAAACAGACAAGGGGGTGGTGGCAAGCTGTTAATCGTTTCCAGAAAAACCTCACTTCCACTTGAATTGGTAAAACAAAAGATCGTAGAGTAAATACTACAGAATTTAGTACAACCTCTATACTTTTTCTGCTCACTCAAACCAGCGACCTTCCAAGACCCCTTAGAATGCTCATTCTCTGTCACTGCAAAGTTACCAGAAGTTTCTTCACCATCATTCCTTACTGGGGAACCATAAAAATCAGCCAGCGATGACTATGACTGATATGAATGTCATTACTCATCAGTTTTTTACCTCAGAAAGGCATAGCATTTATTTTTACTGTGATGGATTAAATATACCCACCACTTTCTTCCACCCTAATATGCATATTTCCTCCTCCTGTTTTAAATGTTTCTTGACCATTAGAACTGCATCTCATGGTTCCAAGTATTTGTTTTGAGCTCATAATTGTCTCACTACTTAAATCACTTTCTCTGAATGAGAAGCTTTTTGTAGTAAATGGCTCATTTTTTGTCCTGTCATTTGGAACATTTAGTCTACCAGCCATGTATGGAGGAAATCTAAACTGTCTTGTGGCAGTGGTGGTGGTGGTTATTGTTATTTCTGTTGTTGTTACAGATCTTGTTTTATGGAACTTGGTCTTTAACATTCTGTAGTTGTAATTTTTGAGATAATTTTAAAATAGATCATTTAAAAAATTGACCTCAGAAAAGTAAAAAATGAAGAACTAGATGTTTTACTGCTTATTCTTATATAAGTACACTATTGATTTGAATGTGAATGTTAAAATTTGGACCACATTTCTACATGAAGCTACTGGGAAACTAGCTCAAGAATCCATTGAGTAATTCATTGGAGGCAATAGGTGTCCTAGAAGTCTCTGTGGAATTACCTATAAGGAAAAATACTCCCTGTGTCCCAAAGTTCAAATTTCTGGTTCTAATAAAAATCTCGGTATCATCATTGTGCAATAAAACAGTTTGGTTGTGTTTTAAATGAATGGAGGATGGCAAGAAGAGAATGATTTTATAAGGGTTGCTGGAGAAGAGATTACTACTAGATTTCCCAGGTTGCTAATAGCATGAATTAAATTCTAGGTCCCTAGATATTGGAGAGAATGAGGTATGGGGTAGCAGATAAATGATCTGTTGTCATTCATTCATCCTGGATCTCACAGGTGCTCAAATTACACTGAAGAGTAAAACTACATTCTTTCTCATGTTTTTTTAACCACAGTAGGCATAAAGAGATTTTGTATAGAAAATGTTTTGTCTGACACAGACTATGTATGTGTGTTTGTGTTTAATAATCATATTATATATATATGTACACAAAGGATTTGTGAAGATGGAAGAGAAATGTGAATGTAATTTGGAAAATTTGAAGAGAATTGGAGATATAAGAATTTAAAATATTTTTCTAGTGTCCAAAAAGACCAACACAGCCATGCTGGTTTTTGTTTGTTTGTTTGTTTTTTTCTCAGTCTGACTGTTATGTGACTCTGAAAACATTTCAGCTAATTGGAACTGAAATTAATTCTCACAACCTTGAAGAGTCAGGGTCTGTCAAATGCAGGCACAGTTGATTAGAAGGAAATATTATTATCCCTTAATCCTGTCCACCAAAAAGAGAAGAAGGAAAGAAAAGCTCTAAGAGTCTTCTACTGGCACATCACTAAATGAAACATATGCCTTCAGGTTTTCATAGTTGTTTTTTATAGGTGTTGTCTCAACACCCTGAGGACATTGTGGTTTACCTTCCTATTCTATGGGAACTGGCTTCCTCCTTGGAAAATTCTTCAATCAGAAAACCCCAACACCATTCTTAATACTGAATCCCAGAGACCTTTGTAGGAGGAGAGAAAGGGGGGAGTTGAATATTCCTGGTATCCTTCCCCTTACTTTTGCCTCCCAGCAAGAAACAAAAAATTCTTCCTGGCCAACAGGAGGCTCTCATTACAACCTGTTTGTTTTAGCCTTTATATATTATTTATTTAGTCACCTTCCCCTGAAATTTTTTCCTTTGCTTCCATTTACTGAATGCCTTTTGGCTTCATATAACATGGCATTGCATGAATAAAACAAAAGGCACATTGCTTTCACCTTGAAATCGTAAGCTCTTCATCGCTTCATAACTTTCCATCTCCTTTTGGGGTAGGGGTTATGTTCCGCAAATAGATTTAAGTGTTTGGGTGGTCTGCCATGATAAACTTTTCTCATGGCGTGACTGCTCCTTCAAGCTCTTTTCAATGCTAAGATTTAGCAAAAGTCAACTGCAGCTAAAAAATCTCCCTCTCCCTTGTCTGATTATCTTTCATCCTCCCATGCCCCTCTCCCCGTCCCGTGTTTTCTCCTCCCTCCTCTCCTCTCATTCGCTGTCAGGAAGGGCCATCTGCGAAGGGCCAGTTCAGCACAACTCGGCGCCGGCAGAGGCTAGCAGCAGCAGTGGCTACAACAGTGAGTGGATTTGCACCTCCAGTGGATTTAAAGAGAATGAGAAACTGTGTACTCGTTACTCATGCCCCTGCGCTAACGGCGCCAGCGGCGGGGATGGCGTGCAGCACGGCCCTCCTGGGTTGGCGGAGCTCGCGCATGTTCTCTGACTGTCCGCGTGGCAGGCGTCTCCCGCACGCAGGTGTTTGGGTTTGCAGTGGAAAACTACCACGTAATCCAGATCTCTGCTACTCTCAATGTTAGAAACAGTTTCAATGCAAGGATGTATGTGGAATTTTCTTACATGGTGTGGGTTTTTGGGGGGGTTGGTTTTTGTTTGGTTTGGTTTTTTGCCGTCCTAATCTTAGAACCTCTGCTAACTGATTTCGGTTTTTCCAAGAAAAGTCAATTACTACAGACATAAGTTGTGCTTTTTTGGTTGCAATGGGACTGTTCGAAAAGGATGTGAAAATAAAGAAATGAGAGGGTACAAAAAAGGTGAATTTTGATGCTGTCTCTCAATGGCTACTTACACTTAGCAAAGGAGAATTGTTTTCTGGAAAGAATATTGAGCTGAAAATCAGAAAATATAGTGTGGAAAGGAGAAAACCACAGAATTAAATGGTGTTTAATTCACATCTAGGTGTTGGTTCTTTTTTTTTTTTTAAGAGAAAATAGTATGGATATTAGGCAGATAGAGGAAGTATTGAGAGAGATAAGGCAGATAATCAAAACTTGCTTAGAATAGTGAACTATCCACATGGAATATGAAATAGAATATGTAAACACAAGAACCATATATGCTGGATAAAAATACATCTTAATATTTGCTTAATCATAGTCATAACTACCTATCAAGTTTGTAAATACGGAATTCTGAGTTCATAGCAAACATTAGTTTTTTTGGCTATTATATAATATTTCCTGATTATAGTCTTGCTCTTGCTGCTGGTGTATTTTAAGACTAAAATTGCTGAAAAATATGAAAAGATTTTGGTTGCATTCTAGCAGAATGGAGATTGGTGTATAGATTGTTGATTTTATGCTTCATAGCTAGTGACTGACTCTTGATTTATATCTGGTTACTTAGCTGGATTGTCTGAGAGACAGAAATGATTTTGATTATGAAATGAACTAGTGACTTGAAATTTATTAGGGAAGTGACTGAAACTCACAGTTCTGTGAACATTTGAACAAAGAAATATTTTAAATTGATTTCATAGTGGCTATCTTACACATGCATTCAAATAAGATGAATAAAGTATCTAATACTGACATGGTACCAGATTCTGACAATACATACATGTAAAATCAATTTTTAAATTCTTAAATGTAAACTTTCATTTACAAAATGCAGAAATCCAAATTATTATTAGAGAATAATATCTCAGTATGGAAAGGAAAGGTCAGTCATTTTATGAAAATACAAACGTTTCCTTAAATAATATACTTCTAAGATGGCATGCAGGAAATGATTGTATGTCTACTATGTTCATTATTTAATTGCAGATAAATATATAATGAATTTAATAAAACTGAAATTAGAACCTGTTTGAATAGAATAGGTTTATATTTTTTTATTTGGAAGTGCAAGAGAAGGTTTTGAAAGATGGAAGAATTAATGCTCACCTTCCCCCCAGGGTAACTGTGACCACAGAGGTTAAGAATAACTTAAAGCAACTAATGAGCAATGCTGGCACATTTAGTCATATATTCAGGAGTAAATAGAGACAATGGGTACTCTTAAACCCTCTAGGATCTGTACTTTTATTTCCATACTGGAGCAGAACAACATCTAGCAAGATCTAACAAAATCACTTCTGCCTCCTCGCCCACATCTCAGTGACCTGTCCCTGGCTACTCAGCCCTCCTGTGCCTTTGACTGCAGTGGTTCCTCTTAACTCCCTGCCATTCCTCCTCCCAAAACTAAAATTCAGTTCAGTTCAGTTAGTTCAGTTGCTCAGTTCAGTTCAGTCGCTCAGTCATGTCCAACTCTTTGCGACCCCATGAATCACAGCACGCCAGGCCTCCCTGTCCATCACCACCTCCTGGAGTTCACTCAGACCCACGCCATCGAGTCAGTGATGCCATCCAGCCATCTCATCCTCTGTCGTCCCCTTCTCCTCCTGCCCCCAATCCTTCCCAACATCAGGGTCTTTTCCAATGAGTCAACTCTTCGCCTGAGGTGGCCAAAGTACTGGAGCTTCAGCTTTAGCATCATTCCCTCCAAAGAAATCCCAGGGCTGATCTCCTTCAGAATGGACTGGTTGGATCTCCTTGCAGTCCAAGGGACTCTCAAGAGTTTTTTCCAACACCACAGTTCAAAAGCATCAGTTCTGTGCTCAGCTTTCTTCACAGTCCAACTCTCACATCCATACATGACTACTGGAAAAACCATAGCCTTGACGAGATGGACCTTTGTTGGCAAAGTAATGTCTCTGCTTTTGAATATGCTATCTAGGTTGGTCATAACTTTCCTTCCAAGGAGTAAGCATCTTTTCATTTCATGGCTGCAATCACCATCTGCAGTGATTTTGGAGCCCCCCAAAAATAAAGTCTGACACTGTTTCCACTGTTTCCCCATCTATTTCCCATGAAGTGATGGGACAAGATGCCATGATCTTCGTTTTCTGAATGTTGAGCTTTAGGCCAACCTTTTAACTCTCCTCTTTCACTTTCATCAAGAGGCTTTTTAGTTCCTCTTCACTTTCTGCCATAAGGGTGGTGTCATCTGCATATCAGAGGTTATTGATATTTCTCCCGGCAATCTTGATTCCAGCTTGTGCTTCTTCCAGCCCAGCATTTCTCATGATGTACTCTGCATATAAGTTAAATAAGCAGGGTGACAATATACAGCCTTGACCTATTCCTTTTCCTATTTGGAACCAGTCTGTTGTTCCATGTCCAGTTCTAACTGTTGCTTCCTGACCTGCATACAGGTTTCTTAAGAGGCAGGTCAGGTGCTCTGGTATCCCATCTCTTTCAGTATTTTCCACAGTTTACTGTGATCCACACAGTCAAAGGCTTTGGCATAGTCAATAAAACAGAAATAGATGTTTTTCTAGAACTTTCTTGCTTTTTTGATATTCCAGTGGATGTTGGCAATTTGATCTCTGGTTCCTCTGCCTTTTCTAAAATCAGCTTGAACGTTTGGAAATTAGCCCACGTATTTTGAGTATTATCCTATCCTGCTCGGTGCTTTTTATCTGGAATTCTCCCAGGAGGCTCCAGTCACTTGTTCTCCTTGCCCAGGTCAGATGTGTTAGAGCAGCTGAGATTTCTCCCAAAGATAAGTACACCCAAGATGTTTCTGAGATTTGTTCTTGTTGATTCTTAGCACGCATGTCCATGATGGCCCACTTACGCCATCAGTGAGACCCATCAGAATGGGGGGATGCGCGCCTCCCCGTGCACTTGGTGCTCCCCACAGGCACCCCTGTGCACGTGATACAGAGTAACCGCAGCAGAGGACTTTTCACTTGGGCTCTGAGTTGTGTATTCTCAGTGTCTTCCTTATACCTGTTGTTACGTGTTCTCTTTCTCACCCTTGTTTGCCATGTTTTTCTTCTCAGCATCTGATTGAACTTTTAATAGAGAGGCCTTTATCTTAGGAGCAAGTCTGGGTCCTCACTGGACTCCCTAGCCCTCTGCTGCACCCGGGCCTCCCATCACCACTTCTCCCTCTACCCACTCAAGGGAGGAGACCACTCTCCTACACAGTGTTAGTCCCTGGAGTGTCAGGGTTCCTGAGTGTAGAGAAAACCCTTTGACATGATCCTCAACACATTTCATTTTCCACCATCAAACACCTACATTCCTTTTTCTCAAATGCTCTCCTGGTTCCTTGTATCCTGAAACCACATCCTTAAATCTGCAAACTCCTTGGTCTGTCTGTTACCTCAAGTCACAGTCTCTGCCCGTGACCTCATCACCAGCATTTCCACGGACTCTCTCTGTCCCTCCTAGAGGGCCTTGGGCTGTCTGCTCTTTCTATAATAGATTTAACATCACCATAGTCATGGTCAGCAATTTTCTTTATCTATCTTCAAACATTCTTCTGCATAAATCATCCCATTCCTTTATAGATGTCCTAGAAAACCTCAATCATTACTGTCACAAAGTTGCCGGGATAGGATTCCAGCAAATTATTGACCCCAAGGACTCCATTTTCTCAAATGGGTTATCTGTACTTTAGTATCTGTTCTCTGGAAGAGTCAGAAATTCATTTCCTAATGAGATAAACAAGTTGTTGACATCTCCCAGCCCAGTGTAGCCAAGACCCCCACGGAGGATGAGAAAGAGTTACTCTGTTGTCTCCAGATAACAAATGCTTCAGATATCCTATATTACCATGCTTAGCTTAGCTGAATCTGGGAAAAAGCTTCATTCCCTCTTTCTTTCCTGGGAAGCCTGAATATCTTTTGAGATAAATAACTCCTTCCCAGGACCAAGCTGCATCCTAAGGACCCTCTTTAAGTCTCAACTGCCATCACCCAGACCCACAAACTGCAGCTCAGGCTAGATTTTTGGGGGTCTCTCCCTCCCCTCCATCCTCTATGTCTTCTGTGCACATGCTTGCTTGCTCCCTCTTGCCCCTTCACCTCCCTTTTTCTATCATGAGATTTAAAGCTAAGTCCAAAAATGAGGAAAGGAAGAGGTTCTAGCATACCTATACATCAGACAAAATATTGGTTCCTTCCTCCTACAGCATATTTTCTGTTAGATAGAAATGTGAATTCGCTTTTAATTTATAGAAAATTCAGCTTGTAGAGGCATCTAAGTCTGGTTCTTGAAGGTAATTGGATGCATATCTGTGTGGTAAGAATTAGGGGAGGTTACTGGTGATCTGATTTATAAAAGGCATTGACATTCTCATTCTCTAAGAATGGTTGGCTGACAGCATTTATAATGATCAGGTAGAAGCTTCTAGAAGGAGAGAGAAGGAGTATTTTGCCTCCACCCATCAGAAGCCTAGTCCAAATCCAAGGGCAAGGAAACCTCTAGCCATTTGGGAAATCTCGATGGACATGAGTTTGAGTGAACTCTTGAAGTTGGTGATGGACAGGGAGGCCTGGCGTGCTGTGATTCATGGGATTGCAAAGAGTCAGACACGGTGACTGAGAGACTGAACCGAACTGAACTGATAGTAGTATGATTTTATTTTACTTAATGCTTTTTGGCCAGTTCATAAGCCACATTCATGTATGTAACAGAGTTGTATGTCATATACAAAAGTAACTATAGTAATTTATATAATATTTCATTTACAGATTTATTTTGATAAGTCAATTTCAAATTTAATTGCAGGTCTCTTTAAGCCATTATTATATGTAGTATTAAACTTCTGTTTTATCTAATGACAACGGAGCAAGTGAATCTTTCTGTATATGCACCTCTTGAATATTTTCCTGTTCAGTGAATTCTTGCTCCAGGCTCAGAAAGAAGTCAGCATAAAAAGCCCAGACTTTGTGAGAGAAGGTCAGCTACATCACAGATCAGATGGCTTTCTGCCAGTATTGTTTCAGTGGGTTCAGAGCTGAAGCCTGTCTGGGATTATGCCTTTTCTTCCTGTCATTTTGTCATCATCTCTTCCTGTGACAGTGAGCAGCCAGTGAGTCAGTAGCAGTACTAAATCAACTACGGGAAACTGAGATTCCTTCCCACCCGAACCACCTGCAAAATAGATGAGTACTGTCTCCAAGTGTGTCATCAGAGAGGAATCTATTATTTTGGAGAATAGGATGCATCTTTTCTGTGTAAGAGATTGTGGGACAAGGTGCTCCTGCTTTTTAATCATTTGTGTCCTCCCTTTTCAGGTTCCTTTCAGTGCCACCATGTCCCCAGTTCGCTTGCATTCCTCCAACCCCAACCTTTGTGCAGATATTGAATTTCAGACCCCGCCTAGCCACCTCACAGACCCTCTGGAAAGTTCAACGGATTATACAAAGCTTCAAGAAGAATTTTGTCTAATTGCGCAGAAAGGTAACAATAAATGCAATGTGCCCTTTATAGTGGCTCTCTTCCCTGATGGGAAGTTCCATTCATTCTCTTACCCTGGTCTAAGTGGTCATGGTGGCAAGGTCAAATGGTTCATATACTCATTGCAGTTCTATAGAGAAAACACAGTGGGATATGATGACTGCCTCCTGGGAAACACACATCATAGGGTTTCAGTTTTGACTGAGGAAAGAAAGTGTTGTTGAAGTTGAGAAAAGGCAGAAAGACTAATCTTTGATGATGTTCCTTCTATTACCTTCAAGCCTGGCATTAGGCTTTTATGTCATCATAGATTAAAATTTGCTTTTTCTTCACTCAGAAAATATTAAGGTAATGGGATTATATACTTATTCTCTGAATTTGCAGTCAAACACTTAGGGAGAAAAATAAGATATTATTCTGGGCAGACGAACCCACAATACTATTCAGCATCTGTTTTTTATCATGTCATATATACTTGTGAGTTAGCAGATTCTGTTTGAAACCTTTTTTTTTAAATTAAATGGCACTCACTGATTTTACTTAACAGTTTGTGGGTGAGGAATCAAGAGGGCTCAGCTAAGCAGTTCCTCTGTCCTCCGTGGTATTCAGCTGGAAGCCTGGCTGAATGGTTCAAGGGGGCTTCACTGGCACTTTAGTTGGACAGCTGGGAGGCTGCGCACAACTCTGTCCCTTTCCCCTCCCCTTCCACAGCAGCTCAGGGCTCCAAGTGGAGTGGATTGCAACAGAAGTGGCCAACTCTGGGTCTGGAGCATTGTCCCTTCACTGCTAGTCCAGATTAGAGGGGAGTGGACATCCAGCCTACCTTGGAGTCTCTTTTTTGATGTTAAATGTTCAGTCAGTCATGTTACAGAAGCTCAAGTGCTGTCATCAGGCCCAGAGAGCAGGAGAGTGGAGAGCAGGTGGATTGGACAGTCTTGACTGTGTTCACCAGAAAGAGCCACAGCTCCTGAATTAATTCCCTCCCCTTAATGCTAAAGTATCTAAATTTCAGCCACTGAAATTGATCTTTTACCTTATAATAGTGCCCTCCCAGTCATTGTCTTTTGAAATTGTAATCTTAGGAGAAAGACATTGTGTTGTTTTCAGTCACTAACACCTGATGATGAATTTTTCACATTTATTTCCTCTGGGGCTGCTGGCAATAGAATATTCTTGAAAATGTGTGTCAAGTACCATCCCCCATAATATTCAAAAGCCTAGTGACTCAGGAAAAGAAGACGTGCACATTGAGGGTATTTCTGAGAAAGCAGAAGTCAACAAAAATGCAGACTCAAACCATCAGCAAAGATGTGCTGCCAGAGATTTCTTTCATTCCACCATCCTGAAGTAACTGAAGTAAAGCTTCTCCCCCGACTCACCTTTTTTTTCTACAGATTTTTCAACTGAGATTCTGTAAGGCCAGCTCTCTTTCACCTGTTTACTCCTTGTACATTTTTATTAAGTCTTAGCCGAATGCTAATCATGTCACTAGACTAGAGCAATGCTAAATTATTTATGTAACAGTGTGGATTTATGATCAGGAAGCCAGTAACTTTTGCTTTTAATGCGAGATTGTAGAAACAGGTAAAATGAGGCAACAAATGTGTTAATTAAATATAGCACAGCTTCTAAAGGAAGATGAATAAATTTGAAGGTACCCCAGGAAAGCTTCATGTATTTGGTTGCACTCCTGAGGGTTTTAGGTAATCCAAGTTTCAACAGACTTGTAAAGCCTTTGTTGAAACAGCATATTTTCTTTTCAGCTGTGCTTGGGGGAAAAGATGGCTTTTATATGACTATTGAGTGAACTCTTTAGGAGAAATTATGGATTTTGAAATGAATGAGAATCCACTTTTAGAGCTGCTAGTTGGGTTAATGTATTTCAGCTATCAAGTTATTACCTTAAAATTGATGACAACTAGAATGTAGCACATAAATCAATGAATTGTACATTCTTTATGATCCCATTATTTTTCCCGTTTAATTCTGGTCACTATTTTCTGCTACATTTTCCCACTTCTTTTAAAAATAACCTTTTTCTTACAAGGAAATCTCTATTTTAGAAGACTTTACATTTTGCAGAAACTGTTACTATAAAAATAGAGTTGGAAATTCAACATTTTTGTGTTTCAACATTAAAGACTACCAGACATACAAACGTCTGTTGTTAGGTATGCAGAAATGAGGGTGGAGGTTGTTTTTAGTTGCCTTTATTTTGTTTTACTTTATTTCCAGCTTTATTGAGATAAAATGAACATGTAACATTATATAAGTTCAAGGTATATATGTTGATTTGAAATACTTATATATTACAAAATAATTACTACCATAGGATAGCTAATATCTCCAACATGTCACATAATTACTATTGTAGTAAGAACATTTGATATCTACTCTCTTAACAAATTCAGGTACATAATACAGTACTGTTAACTATAACCATCCTGCAGATTAGATTCCCAGAACGAATTCATGTTATAACTGGAAGTTTGTACTCTTTGAAAGCACTTTTGATATCATGATGGTTTTGGCTGAGAAAGTAATGCAAGTGTTATTCTTAAGACCAAATCGTTTCAACAAAACAGAAATAGAGTCACAGATGTAGGAAACAAAGTTATGGTTACCAGCGGGGGAAGAGGGAAGGGATAAATTGGGAGATGGAGATTGACGTATCCACATTATCATATATAAAATAGGTAGTAAGGGCATATTGTATAGTATAAGGGATGCCACTCAGTACTCGGTATTGACCTATATGGGAAAAGAATCTAAAAAATAGTGGATATATGTATATTTATATAACTGATTTACCTTGCTATACAGCAGAAACTAACACAACATTTTAAATCAATGATACTCTGATAAATATTAAAAAACAAAAAAGACCAAATCATTTCCTACCACAAAGAGAACTAGCTCCAGCTTCCAAAACAGCTGTTTGATTTATATTTGCAAGACTCATGAAATGCCCTTTTTTGGATGCACACTTTGGGGTGATAATTTGATAGTTCTAAATTATTTGCATGAGACTTCATTGTACACATAACTGCTCAAATATTATCATCAACTGTGGCAGAGTAAAACTTGTTCCCTTTTCCTTCTAAGAATTATAGGTTAGTTTCTAGTATTGAATTTAAAAATCGGTATATGCTGCTTCCAGGCCTTCGCTGACTTACCTGGTATGAAATGCTAAAACTTTCATCCTGATTAATTGCCATTCCCATACTTGTTTTGTATTTAGGTATTCTGGTAGATTCCATTTTAAGGCTGACTTTCAATTACACTGTACCATAACCCTTCCAGAAAATATTCATGAATGAGTTACAAGTGTGGAGAAGTTTATAATTCTGTTATTTTTCTGGATCCGTTTGATCCTTGTCTGTTTCTTTTCTCCCCACCCAGTGCATTCTCTCTTGAAGTCTGCCTTTAATAGCATAGCTATAGAGAAGGAGAAGCTTAAGCAGATGGTTTCTGAGCAGGATCACAATAAAGGCCACAGCACACAGATGGCACGACTCCGACAGTCACTGTCGCAGGTAAATGAGAGTGTTTGTATCATTCTCAGGACACATTCCTAACCCTCCAAGCCAACGATGGGCGTGAAGACGCCCATCATGGGAATGACACATCTGTCTGAAATTCCCCCAAGCCATCACAGTGTCAGTATTAAATTGTATCACTTTTCTTCTAAAAGGGATCAAGGTAAGAGTGACAATCAACCAAACTTGCTTGCAAACATAATTTCTGTTTTGGCTGACTTTAATGCCCGTCTGTGGTCTTATAAGGCCATCCCTGATTTTAAAAACTAATGCATTTATACATGATTTACCTACACATCCAAACTGTGTTCCAGACTATGTCCAATCCAGCATCAGACAAAGTCTACCAGGTCTTCCACACTTAGTATTTTTCCTACTTATGATGCATTTTAACCTGTTGAAAACTACTGATTACTATTACTTATTTTTTTTTCTTTTTTGATTTGCACTGTTTGTTAGGATTTTCTTCCTGTCTATGTTCCCTGAATCTAGACTCTAAAATTTCAGTATATATTTTACACTATAATATGTATTACTTAATATATATTATATTGGTTTTATTAATACTAATCAAATCCCTGTATATTTCAAGGTTGTAATTTCCATTAAAACCCTTTAAAAGTACACTTCTGCTTTCTTAAAACTGACCACTTCCTCTGAAATATTTTCTTCACTTAGTCTATAAATGCACCTTTAAAATTTCCTTTAAGACTTCAATGTTGTTATTGATTTTGTGTGAGAACTCAGTGATTACATAAAATATTGTTCACTTCCTGGTGCCTTGGATCAGAGCGAAGGAGCAAGCAAATCCTGGGTAAGTGGTTTTCCATGTGGATCAGCTCCTGCTTGAACAGTTTCCCTCAGTTCCTGCAAATTAGACTTAAACCGTCTCACCATGTTCTATGTACCTGAACTGTCAGCTTCTTTTCAGTGTTAAGTTTCATGTTATTGAATGCTGTTGTCTGGGCCACACTTTCAGCTGTTTGCTGTTAAACACTGTCAGTTGAGGCACATATGCTGCTTGGAAACTCAAGAGCCTGCGCATTCAAAGCGGCAGCTGGGGGCCAGTTTGCAGAGGGCTTCCTTCACAAGCACACTTTAATGGTCTGCCCTGGCCTGATCTCCTGTCATACATCTGTTGAACACCTTGTCCATCTTAATGGATCTACTGAATCATGACCCTAAAAAGGATCATAAGTCAGAAAGATCAAAATAATGGCTAGTAAGCATCTTGTATGTCATCTTGCAAACGTGTCAAATACACTTTTGTTCCCCTACATGTTGCAGTGTTTTATTCAGATGTACTAATGATCGAAGGCTTAGTGGTATGAAATAAGCTTGTACTAAGAAAAATAAGAAAATGTGCTTGTTTCTTGCTTGCTTGCTTTTTATTTGCTTCTTGGTAAAGCAGAGAATGGGCTTCCCTGGTGGCTCAGCTGGTTAAGAATCCACCTGTAGTGCGGGAGACCTGGGTTCTATCCCTGGGTTGGGAAGATCCCCGGGAGAAAGGAATGGCTACCCACGCCAGTGTTCTGGCCTGGAGAATCCCATGGACGGAGGAGCCAGGTGGGCTACGGTCCATGGGGTCACAAAGAGTCGGACACCACTGAGCAGCAGTAGCAGCATAAAGGAGTTATACCCTATCCACTAGAGAATCCCGTGTCTCCAGTTATGTGTTAAACAGCATTTCGGCTGTGTTGACATCCTTATGTCTATATATACCTTCCCATTGGATGGGGTCATTTTCTCCTGAGCTCTAGGGCTCAGGAGAGAAGCCCAAGCTGGAGAGAAAGATGTGGATATCCCAGTATCTTGGTGAATTTATAGCTGTTGATAAATTGTGTTTTTAGTCAGAAGAGGTCAGGGGTGCTGCCATAGTGAACATTAGTATTTAAAGGACAAGCTGATAAAGAAAAGAGAATCCTTTCATGGAAAGCCGGGGGAAACCACTGACGAATTTACATAGCAATGACCACTGAGATCAAGAAGAAAGAGTTTTGATAATTTTGAGAACGAAAAGGTTAACAGGATCTGATTTAGCAGTAAATGATATATGGACTGAAAGTCAGCCTTGAAATTTCACAGTCACCTCAGTTTGTTTGTATCATAAAAGGAAAGAACTAACAGATAAGGAGACATTGAAGATAAGAAACAATTAACTGATGTAGCCATCCTGGTTGGCTAGCTCTATTATTCTCATTGTGCCTCTTCAAATATAGTATTTAGGATTGAACAAGATATGAAACAGCTTGAGTATATCGAGACAGCTTTTCTGAGTATGTTTTTATATTAATATAATTTCACATTACAGTGTGATTTCAGGTAGCCTAAAGACATCGTTGATCCTTTTTCAAATGTCATCAGTTAGAACCCAGGTTGTTTTACATGAATGATTTCTAAGCCGAATCTCCCCCTAGAAAGGGAAGGAGAGAGGCCATTTAAATAACTTCTTAGATTAGTCTAACATTTTGGAACTTATTTTTTATTTGACGTAAGTCCTATTTGATATATGTCTAATGGTTAAAATGCTGCTTTTCAATAAAGCTTTTAAATATAACAACTTGGCAAATTCCATCATCCTTTTAGAAGGCACATAGCATAATAAAATATATAAAATTAGCATTTTTCACTACATGCTCAGCATAAATTGTACCTGCCTTGAGTGTGTAATGATTTGCAAGGCTGAACAGTGTAATGAATTTCTCTTCTATAGTAATATTTCATCCCTGATCTATAGGTATACAGAGACATGCATAATTCTGATATTTTACTCCCATGAAGCTTTAAAAGCAAACTTTTACACCTGAAAGGCAGCATAGATGTTGGATTTACGTCTGTAGGACAAGGTATTTTATGTGGCATCTCTCCTTTTATAAATGACTTGATTTCACGTCAGCTATAATTTTATGTACTAAACACCAAAATCAAATAATACATAATAAGGCTATGTGAACTCAGCACCCTAGATTACTGTAGTAAAAGACTCAGCATGACTTGAGTCTATCTTCAGTACATTACACTTTGTCACTGGTACTAGTTTGATTTCTGACCCCAGAGTTTGTGCACAACTTGTGCTAAATGCTTTGGGTGTTGGGTTCATACAAGTGTGAACAGTACAATGATTCTTATACTCCATGTACAATTGTTATATTTCATTAAATCAGTATGGCATTCATTGTTCAATATGCCATCATTCTGTGCCCTACTAAGAAAGAAAACACTCCTTTCAGTGAAACTGGCCAGTGCTTCAAAGGTGTTAGTTCTGAGAACTGTGCATCTTAGAATCAATGAAATGTGGTATGTATGGGAATGTAAGCAAAAAATTGGCTTATGGCACGTGGCAGCATAATTAAAATTCCAGGCATAGTATTTATCATCCTTCCTGTCTACAACATTTTATACATCGAAAATATTCTGTGTTGGAGTAAATGTTTTAAATATATTTGTTCCTGAATTTCACAGTTCCCTGAGACTTGGCCAAATTTGTTGTTTATGAAGATATTCTTCATAGAATCCTTTACTTTTTTTTTTTTTTTAGCTCTCCAGTAACTATAAATCAGTGTCATTTTGGGCATAATTTGGTGATGTTTATTTAAAACCTTCAAAGTGTTTTATGCTTTGGTCCTTTGGTTCATGGCTGATATGCATAATCTAAGGGAATAACACTGAATGTGAAAACATAAGCATGTAAACATTCCTGGCAACTTTATTTGTTCTAATAAAAATCAGTAACAACATCATAAGTGCCCCATGGTAGAAAAATAACCACTTATTCCACAGTTAACTAAAATCACATTTGTGAAGAGTTTGCAACATAAAATAAATATCTGTGTACCAAGAATAAATAGCGAAGGATGTAGGGTATGTTCCCATTTTTGGGGTTCCCATTTTTTAATGTGAAAAATGCATAAGAAAAAAACTAGAAAGAAATATGCCAAGCTACCAAAAGTCGGTTGATTGAGTAGTAAGATATGAATTTTTAGAAATATTTTTCTGCTTTTTTGCATTTTCCAAATACACTATCTTAGTATTTGTTTATTTTAAAATAGAAAACAAGGTGATTTTTAAGAGCTAGCCATGATTTGATTCTTGAAAGCTCTAGCTTTGACAGTTGGCATACTCACATCCTCACTCTTTTTGAACCAGTTTTGCTTTTATCTGAAGAGTTTAAATCTTCCCAGAACACGCAGTTCCATTCAGTAGAATGCATTTGCTATGCCAGACTCTCCCCGACTCTAAGGTAAATTCTCACCCGTTGTCTGCCTGGGTGGGAAAATGGTAGTTAATAGCCAAGGAAGTGAGGATTGGGGCAATTCATTCTGACTCAGAACTTGAGGATGGGAATTCCTTCGCAGCTAGGTCAGGAATGCTGTTTCGTGGGTATGTGGCACTTGAGTGTGTATGAGGAGTGGGAAAGTGAGCGTGCCTTGTGAGAGTTTGTGCTGCGGCCCGAGCTCCCTCATGAAAGCAAGTGTGAGACTTCCTAAAGAATCCGGGCCGGGTTCCCCAGCCGAGGCTGCTTCCTGCCGCTGGGCCTTGACCCCCTCTGCCGCTCGAGCAGTGTTACTCCTCGCGGGCTTCCGTGGCTTTTCTTGCTCGTGGGCTGGCGCCGGTGGCTGGCGACTCGCCTCCTTTTCCCTCGCCTTGCCGCTGTACAGGCTCCCTGGCTGCTTTCTGTGTGTGGCTCCTGCCGTCCGTGTTAACAATCACCAGCAGTGAGCTTCAGGGAGGGAAGTAACGCATGTGGTCCTGAGTCCTCATGGCGCCCGGTTGTAGCCACTGTGCAGCGCGGTCCGTGTGCCCGAGGCAAAAGGAGGAGCTGCCCTGGCAAGGCACGCACAAACGGGCTGCTGCATGCGCTGCGTCTGCTTACCCTCTCCACCCGCGGGGTTGCCAGAGTTGGAATAGTGCTTATTTCCAGGCTTTTTTTGTGCTGTGTAACAGTGCTTTTCTACCACTGCATATATATGACGAACACAGTATTTCTTTAATTTTCAGCTCATTTCCTATTGATATTAGCAGCTAGAGGCTACCTTGGGGTGCCTTCACACACACCAGTGTGTAGGCAAGATCTTTTCATGAATATTGGATGAGATGAGAGATTCATGAGAGTTTAACTTTCTTAAATATCCAGAGCAAGCAATTCGACAAGTTTCCTTATGAATGGAAAACTTGTGTTTTAAACTCCCACCTGCTGGGGGAAAAAAAAAAATTACTTGTCCTTGCCTGTGAGTTTTTGTGGGGTTGTTTTGTTAACTTTGTTCTGGGGCAACAGAAGGTGGTGTCACTTTGGAGGAACCCTTAGGTGAGGTTTGTGTGAAACCCTGAAGTCGTGATGTGATTCTGCCATTAAAACCATCAAACAACCTACAACAAGGCCTCCTACTTCCAAGACAGCAAAATATATCTGGGTCCAATTATAGCAATAACTAAGATGACTTTCAGTACACTTGTGGACAGAAAAACGATGAAAGAACAAATAAGCATATATAGTTACAAAGAATAGGAGTGAGGCGGTATTTTTGTTTCAAATTTCAACTGTTTGAGATTTTGGTCCAAGAAAAAGATCCTGAGCACTTTTGCAGAATGTAAAGGTACTAGGAAGCACATGATTTATTTACTGAAAATGTAATCACCTTTTTTCTCACTAACACATCCCTGTTTGCTCAGCGAACTGGACACATATTTTCACCTGTCTGCAATGTAATGACTGTAGGTATGTGTCCACCTTTAATCCATCAATACCTGACAGCCCACAAGACCAGATGTATTCTGTTTTACACATGTTTTACAGACTTTACAGTTCTAAAGACTTTAAATGAAAGCCGAAAGCTGTAAGTGAAGAATTTTCTCCTTGAAAAGAGAAAACCGACAAAATTCCCTGGTGGTCTAGTGGTTAGGACTCAGCACTCTGACTCCCAAGGCCCTGAGTTTGATCCTTAGGCAGGTAACTAAAACCCCATAAGCTGGACAGAGTAGCCAAAAAAAAAAAGCTGAGCAGAAGGGAAAGAGGGGAGGCTGTTCTATGCTCCATGCTGAAGAACTCTGCACCGCTCAATACAAGTGTGAAGTTTAGCCACTTTGTCATTTATCCTGGGTGACTGAATAGGTACAAATTTAGAGTTAGGCTGTTGTATCTGTGTGTGTGTCAGTTTAGTGTTTTCATTGACTCCTTATGAAGAAAAGCAGAATCCTCACTCCCTGGGGCAGCTTCACTCTTCAGTAAGTCCTGACATTTATCTTCCATTCTGAAATATTCACTTTCATCTTCTCATTGCTGGATTTAATGGGAAGGAAAGGAGCGGTCCAGCTTTTCACTGGGCTTTGTCCTCACAAAGGTCTCTTACCTGAGAGTTGGTGTAATCTATTCAGCTACATGTGTCTTCTGTATATGGAACAGATTTCCATACACTGACGTGATCCATGAGCCTCTGTCCCCAGGGCCCCTATAGGGAGCCCATGTTTATGTAAATACGTTCCCTTTCCACCGCACACACTAAACTGGGGTACAGCAGATGGTGTTTTACTCATGCTGATTTAGGGTGTGTTAAGAATCATGAGATGCAGATAGCTTAGTTTCCTTTCTGTGATATGCTCTTTATTATGCTTGTCAATGTCTACACTGTCCAGGGAAGGCAGCTTTGGTCTACACTTGAATTAGTTCTGTACTGTCATAGGTGTTAATTATGTGCTTCTAGAAAATGGAATGGAGAAGGCAGTGGCACCCCACTCCAGTGCTTTGCCTGGAAAATCCCATGGACAGAGGAGCCTGGTAGGCTGAGGTCCATGGGGTCGCTAAGAGTCAGACACGACTGAGTGACTTCACTTTCACTTCTCACTTTCATGCATTGGAGAAAGAAATGGCAACTCACTCCAGTGTTCTTGCCTGGAGAATCCCAGAGATGGGGGAGCCTGGTGGGGCTGCCATCTATGGGGTCGCACAGAGTCGAACACGACTGAAGCGACTTAGTAGCAGCAGCAGCAGCAGCAGAAAATGGAAACACAGCAACTGTTTTCTTTCACCAGGTCAAAATATAGCTCTATTAAATCAAAGCCAGTTCATTGTTCATTCCATTTACGAATAATTTATAAGACATCTGGCTTTGAAACAGCTCCCAAACTTTAGAAACTGGAACCAAAAAAGAAAAAATAAAAGAATCAATAGTTTTTATCCCAGGGTATAAAATGTTATATGTATGTGTTGGTAGACTGGGCTTGGATATAGTGGGCCTGACTATAAAGGAGAGAAAATTCCATGGATCAATTTTATGAAATCCTAAACTCTTTTCAGCCCACTAATCTACTAAGTAATAGTCTTATATTGCAAAAAATGAATGCCTTAATTCTGAGCCATTTCTTTCCTTCTTACTAGTGGGATCTGGCCTATGGTGACTCCAAAAGTAACAGCTAAAAGCATCCTAGACTTTGTTGTCTAAAGTGTACCTGTGTGCTGGTTCTGCTTTATGTTTGCTCAATAACTTGAAGTTACATGTGCGGTTTTTGTTATTTTAAGGCACTCAACCAGAATGCTGAACTAAGGAGCCGGTTGAACAGAATACATTCAGAATCTATTATTTGTGATCAGGTTGTTAGTGTAAATATTATTCCTAGCCCTGATGAGGTAAGATTCATTTTTAATAGATATAAAATACTTAACTTTGTAGCATCTACACCTACTGCATAGTTTTATTTATTTTTATAAAGTTCTTCCACTACTAATACAATTCCCGGCGTAAATCTTGTGTTGCTGACAGTTCAATGTCTTTGGAGTGAAGGATATACATGAGCTTGACATCATTTATTGTTGGTGATCGGTTGTCTATTTTTATTTATTCCTGTGTTCATCTCATGCTACTGATTATTTAATTTATATATACTCCAGCTTGTGACTTTTTTATCACTCTTCATTTGAAATATTCATTATCATTTATGGTCCATGAAATGTTGAAACAACTACTTTTAACAGAGAAGGTGCTAAATTAAAGTTTTCTTAAGATTTGTTTTAAAAGTTCTAAGAAGAGGAGTCACCTGACCTTGCTAAGAAAATATTATTAGTGCTGCTACAGCTCCTGGTGATGATGCTAATAATTAATGGTTAACACATGTCAAGTGAATGCTTACTGTGTGCTTGGTATTGCTAACCCACTTTACATGTGTTATCTCATTTGATACCCCCAACAACTCTCTGATGTAGGTGCTATTATTATTCCATTTTTCAGAAGAATTTTTGAAAAAACAGTAAGAGGATAGGAGAACATTCAGTATTTGGACTTAACATGAGTGTGTAGTTCCAATGGCTCAGACGGTAAAGAATCTGTCTGCAATGCAGGAGACCCAGGTTTAATACCTGAATCAGGAAGATCCCCTTGGAGGGGAATGGCAACCCACTCATATTCTTGCTTGGAGAATTCCAAGGACAGAGGAACCTGGTGGGCTAGAGTCCAAGAGTCTCAAAGAGTCAGACACGACTGAGCAACTAACAGTTTCATAAAATTATTTTTAGCCGGGAGAATTTGTACTTTGAACAGTAATACATGTAACAGGGGAGAGTTTTCACTAATGCTAAGGCCATATTTGCACCAAACATACATTTTTCTAGAGATCTATAAGTGTAAGGCTTCTGCTATCTAACTGCTTAAGAAATACCAACCACAGACAGCTTCTCTTGGATGTAAGTTACTGACCCTGTGTCCATCCACTTCCATGGGTCCTGTGATTCTGAATCAGGAAGATCCCCTTGGAGGGGAATGGCAACCCACTCATATTCTTGCTTGGAGAATTCCAGGGACAGAGGAACCTGGTGGGCTAGAGTCCAAGAGTCTCAAAGAGTCAGACACGACTGAGCAACTAACAGTTTCATAAAATTATTTTTAGCCAGGAGAATTTGTACTTTGAACAGTAATACATGTAACAGGGGAGAGTTTTAACTAATGCTAAGGCCATATTTGCACCAAACATACATTTTTCTAGAAATCTATAAGTGTAAGGCTTCTGCTATCTAACTGCTTAAGAAATACCAACCACAGACAGCTTCTCTTGGATGTAAGTTACTGACCCTGTGTCCATCCACTTCCATGGGTCCTGTGATCTCGGATAATATTTATGTCCCCTCAACTGCCCAGAATCTAGAATATTTCTAAAATTTTATCATCTAAAAATTAGTTGACAGTCACAGTTTGAATCTTCTTTTCAATTTAAAATGTGTACTAGATGTATTAGATGTTTAAAATGTAAGTTCTCTTACCTATTTTTATGGTTGCAACTTAAATTGCTTTCTTGAAAGCAATATCATTTGCTATCATTGTATGAATAAAAATACAGTTTGAAAGAAGGTTCAGTACTGTAATCATATGTTTCATTGGCTAAAATTCATGATCAAATTGGAAAGTGACTTTTTATATCAATATATTCTGTCTCAAAAATTAGTCTTATAGAATGTTTTCTTAGCATATTGCTAGTGGTTTCTACAAATCCTTTTTGAGTTGTAGTACACTGGTTAGAATATGGCTAGTAACGACAGGCCAAAGCATATGGCAAGGAACTTGTCTCCACAGTCAGTTCAGGGTATTTTGGGGGCTCAATCTGTTATTCAATCCACTAAACGTCAGTTGAGCATAGATTTAAAATCTACTCACCTTTTGTCTGCACTTTTGGATTCTTCAGGCATATTGGAAGGAAACTTACGCAGTGGTCATTACTCAGTTGCAAGTGAAAATTGCTTGTGCTCACCAGTCCTTTAACATATGCTGTGAATTCTTCTAGAGATCTGGCTAGTACTTCATTGCCTAATTTGAACAAATTGCCATTCATACGAGGGAAGAAAGTGATCACACCATCTACTTTTCTCTCCTGTAGGCCGGTGAGCAAATCCACGTCAATCTCCCCCTGTCACAGCAAGTAGCCAATGAGAGCCGCCTCTCCATGTCAGAATCTGTCTCTGAGTTCTTCGACGCCCAAGAAGTGCTCCTCTCTGCAAGCTCATCAGAGAATGAGGTGAGGTCCCTGGATGTGTCAACCCCAACTACTTCTGACCATGAGTTTGAGTTAAAGAAAGACTTTGGAACTTGGTTTTACATCATAATAAGATGTCCAAATAGTAGCAAAGCCAAAANAGTCCATCATGTCTCATGATGTACTCTGCATAGAAGTTCAATAAGCAGAGTGACAATATACAGCCTTGATGTACTCCTTTTCCTATTTGAAACCAGTCTGTTGTTCCATGTCCAGTTCTAACTGGAGACTAGCTAATAAATATAAAAAGAATGAGAGCATAAGAAAAATATCATTCTTATTTGTACATACAAACACACATTTTTGCCAGAGACTGAATTTGAATTTAGAAGCATAATATCTGGCATATATCTAGTTGGATAATTATGGCTTTTGCAGGTTACCACTGGTTACCATGAGGCTTCCCTGGTGGCTTAGTTGGTAAAGAATCTTCCTGCAATGCAGGAGACCTGGGTTCAATCCCTATGTTGGAAAGATCCCCTGGAGAAAGAAATGGCAACTCATTCCAGTATTGTTGCCTGGGAAATCCCATGGATAGATAGAGGAGCCTGTGGACTTCCAGCCCATGGGGTCACAAGAATCAGACACCACTGGCTACCATTAAAGATTTATTGGATTGCTTTTCATGCTCATGAATCTTGGCAAGGTCTTGGTCAGGTTGCAGAAATTCGTTTACTGAAATTTGGTCAAGTACACTTTGAATTTTTTCTTTTTTGGCATGAGAGAAGCAACCAAAACTCTTTCCTACACAATTGTTTAATTTTGTCATTTGAGATTGCAAATCTGTAATGCATTTTTACAAAAAGGGAATGAAGTAATTAAGTAAGTGTTAGTTGCTCAGTCATGTCTGACTCTTTGTGACCTCATGGACTATAGCCCACCAGGCTCCTCTGTTCATGGAATTCTCCAGGCAAGAATACTGGAGTAGGTAGCTATTCCTTTCTCCAAGGAGTCTTCCTGACCCAGGAATTTCAGAACCAGGGATTGGCATGAGAGAAGCAACCAAAACTCTTTCCTACACAATTGTTTAATTTTGTCATTTGAGATTGCAAATCTGTAATGCATTTTTACAAAAAGGGAATGAAGTAATTAAGTAAGTGTTAGTTGCTCAGTCATGTCTGACTCTTTGTGACCTCATGGACTATAGCCCACCAGGCTCCTCTGTTCATGGAATTCTCCAGGCAAGAATACTGGAGTAGGTAGCTATTCCTTTCTCCAAGGAGTCTTCCTGACCCAGGAATTTCAGAACCAGGGTCCCCTGCATTGCACGCAGATCCTTTACTATCTGAGCCACCAGGGAAGTCCAAAAGGAGATGAAATCATTGATAGAAGTTATTTCCATATGCATTGAAAATAGATTGGAAGGAAACATCCTGACAATTAATAGTAGTTCCTTTTGGACATTTGGAGTTATGAGTGATTTTAGAAAATAGAAATAATGAACACATATCACTTTGATAATGGAGAAAAATTAAAACAGAATTGTTATATCAGGTACTAAATTTGTTACCACATCAAACTAAGCATCTGCCTCTCAGATTCTAAGTCCAGATATTCCCATTCACAAGGCAGAAACTGGCTTAATTATTCATAGACAATTGATGTTATCAAATAGACAAAATAATCCTGTTTGCTGATCATGTCTCTTTCCCTAGAGGCAAATCTGCGCAGGAAGCCTAATTATGGTTAGGAGGTTGGTGAGCAAGGAAGGAATGGGAGCAGGAGGAGTGAACTGAAGGCTGCAAGGGCCAGGAAGTAATTACTCCAAACTTTCATCTCCATTACAGGGATGCTTTCCCATGTGGTGGGGAAATAGTGTCTGTGAGTCAGTCTCCACCCTAGGGACCACAGTGCTGGAGACGTGCTCCCAGTATTTTTTCTTCTCTGATTCTCCCTTTTCTGGGATCCCATTGCTTGCCCTTATTCAAGCAAACTTGGCTGCACATTATCTAGGCTTTGACCCACCATCTGATGACCTCATACCTTTCTGAGAGCAACCTAATTGCCCTATGTCTAAATTCTTGGGGGCACATCTGCCTGGGTGCCCAGTTGTCACTTGCACCAGCCACTGGCAAGACAGAAATGAAGATGTGAGGTGGGTTATTGTATGGGTCCAAGCAAGGTGGTGGTGCCACCACAGGGAAAGAGTGAGCCCATTGGCCACAGAGGGGCAAGGTAGTAGAGGACAGAGGCGCATGGAGACAATCCATCCATGTTAAGGCACTGTGAACTTATCAGACCTCTCAGCGGAGGTATCCGGCAGCCTTTTGGATACTCAGGTCTATAGCTCAGAAAGAAAGCGGGTCTGAAGAGAAAGCAGCCTTTGGCTTGGGATCCACCTAACCACCTACCTGTGAGACACTACCATCTGGGTGCTGCACAGAATCTCTAATTCAGCATGTCCATATGAAGTAATTAACAACCCCCTTACACGTGCATGCACCCGCACACACACACCCCAAGGGGAAAACACAAGCCTACCTCTACTTCTCATATTGCCTTTCTAAGTACTTTTCTACCCAAGTGTTCACATCAAATACCTGAATTTCCTCAGTATTCCCCTTCATTCCTCTGCCTTCCTACCACCCACCACCCACATTGATTTACTCGTCAGGTTCTATATTCTGTCACCTAAATAATCTCAGATACATATGTTTTCCTAAGAAAGAGCTTCACTGCCACTCCTCCCGTTCAATCCTGCATCAGCTCCCACCTATATTACCCTGTCAATTTCCTTAACTAGTTTTCCTGCCCACTTTCTTTCCACCTTGAATCCATTTCCACCGGGCAGCCTGGTTAACCTTTCCAAAATGCAAATCTGATGGTATCTCTATTCCCCAGTGTTCCTAGGATGACGCTAAACTCCTTAGCTACCATATACTACTACTACTAAGTCACTTCAGTCGTGTCCGACTGAGACTCATAATCTGTTCTCAGCTGCAGCCTCTTGGAACCTCTGTTCTTTTGGAGCCATCCAGAGGCCAACGGAGTACTTCTGGAGTTGTCAGTTTACTACAGACACCCCCTGTCCCTTGCTGATACAAGAAGAGTAAATCTCTCCTACAACCCACATGGGAAAGAACTGAACTATATGTTTGTTTCTTGCAACTGTATCTTACAGGTTTTCATAAAATGCCTGTTTTTTCCCTCAAATCTCTTCCCTTTATCACAGCACTCAGTCTTAAGTATTTGAAGAGGCTGGACCAGGAGATAAGCCCAAGTGACAGGCGCCTCAGTGTTTCAAGGTTGCTCTTCTCCTTTGGCTGAGACTTGTTCCTGAGGCAACTCCGTCTGTCTGGGTTTCTGAGTTCCTTGTGATGAGATGCCCCGGAAGGCTCCTTGAGTCTCCACACCACAGACTTGGCCAGCCCACCTGGTTGGTCCACTGTATATGTGAGAATCTAGTCGCAGCTGCAGGATGGGCTCAATTGCACATTCTACAAGATAGCTGACAGAGGCTGTTGGGCCTCTGTGTTGCCACCCACCCTGGTTGGAACACTTCCAGGCCCATGCAGTCAGATTGCTCACTCGCTTCTGTCTACTCAAAAGTCCCCTTCCAAGAAGCCTGCCCTGGATGCCCTGGCTACACCGCAGGGCTGCCATTTCCTCCTTGCCCCTGACTTTTCGCTTGCCCGGTCCCTTCCGATTTTTTTCCATAGTGTTTATCACTATCTAACAGAATATATATTTCATGTTTATTGTGTGTCTCTCCCATTGGAGTGAGGGAAGAGATTTCAGCACTCTGTCTGCAGCACTAGAACATTCTTGTGAGCCCAGAACTCAGAAAATGTTTGCTAACTGAATGAAGGAAGGAATGCTTAACACCTCACACATGATTAATCTGAGAAACCTGGGCCTTAGCTGTCTTATATTAACATTTTCTGTGACTGAGAGAAAATTTTTTGTGTGTTTCATTTAATGAATATACAACCTTTTTTAAAAAATGCTCTTTCTTATTTCCAGAATGATCTCCTTCTTTGTCTCTACTGTTAAATGTGTTTCTGCAATGCTGAATGGTTGCATTTTTCTAAATAGTCACATTTAGAAAAGAATATTTCCTAAGTTCTTTTGAATCCCAAACCCCTTAAAGAGAAATATTTGGCTCCAAGACTTCTTGACCATGGGAGAGAAAGTAAATATATATTAATCATTTTATTATAATACTGCAGTGTATTATCCTGTATCCTCATATACAGGATAACATGAGTGGACCACAGCCAGCCTGCCCAGCCTTAGCTACTGTTCACACAATATAGATCTTATTAAAGACCCACTGTAATTGTAGAATTATTTTATATTCTACCAGATCTTTCTATGTGGATATGGATATTGGACCATTTCTATCATGTATTAGTTTGAGTGAAATTCGAAATTGAAGAGGATAGACTGTTTATAGCTTCTAAACATTCATGTAGTAAACATACATGCAGTATGAATTAGATTGGGGCAGGCATTTATTTCCGCTAACATCACTGGATGCGATTAGCTTTTTTCAGAGTAATCACATGGAAGAGTTTGATTTACTTTTTATTTCTATCAAGGTTCAGAGTGTGGCTTTCATGGGCCTGAAGGTTTAACCTTCCATTTTGTTGCAGTCATGGGAAAATGAAAGCCTGCTGCAGTGGGAAAATACACGTCAGAAAAAGACTTTATTCTCAATTTGCCATCTTTATGGCCTTGCTCAGAGTACAAAAACAAAACTACAGTTATTCATTTTTTTTTTATATACAAATTTTAGAACCTTTACCTGACCATAAAATAGCATGCTGCTGCTGCTAAGTCACTTCAGTCGTGTCTGACTCTGTGCGACCCCATAGATGGCAGCCCACCAGACTCCCCCGTCCCTGGGATTCTCCAGGCAAGAACACTGGAGTGGGTTGCCATTTCCTTCTCCAGTGCAGCAAAGTGAAAAGTGAAAGTGAAGTCGCTCAGTCGTGTCTGACCCTCAGTGACCCCATGACTGCAGCCTTCCAGGCTCCTCTGTCCATGGGATTTTCCAGGCAAGAGTACTGGAGTGGGGTGCCATTGCCTTCTCCGTAAAATAGCATAAGCAACATTTAAAAAGAAATTGCAAACTAGAAAAAAAGATGCAGTTTATATGAAGAGCTGAAAAACGTGTGAAAGAGAGTTTCACTAAAGCTGAAGTTCGGACTGTAGAAAGAGATCTTTTATGTGGTTAGGTAGATAGATACTAATGTAGATTGATAACGTATGGTGTTTAAGTGGGGGAGAGATGGGTGCTCTCATATGCTGATGGTGAGAATAAACTAATGCAGTACAGTCTTCCAGGAGAGCAATTCGGCTGAGGCCTAAGAGTGACTCATTTGCCCCAGCAATTTCATTTCTGGGAATAAATCTTAATGAAATTGCCAGGCAGATTCACAGAAATGTTTCCAAGGTTGTTCATCCAAGTATTGTCTATGAATAATAAAAAATTGGATGCCACATGAATGTTGGTTACATTCTTTGTGTTATGTAACTATCTGCCATTAAGTAAAAATGGAGAGCTGTTTTTGTGAGAATGGGAGTATATTCAGAACACTATAAAATAGCATGTAAACCCATCTGCTTTTTCAGTATCTAAAGATAGATGTACCTGTGTGTTTATATAGGCATTTTGAAATTGGGAGTAAAACCTACAAAATGTTGAAAGTGGTTTCTTTTAGATCACAAGATAGGTGATTTCCATATCATCTGTTTACCTTCATGTAATTTCTGACTTTTTACAATAAGAGTGTTCTGTTTTTGTGTTCAGAAAAAATATATAACATATTTCCATTTTGAAGACAGTGAATAGGTATCAACAGCTTTCTTGCCTGTAGTAAAAACATTGGTTTTCCCATTCCTCTGAATGGCTATACAGTAATTCTCTGTTTTCTTATCTGCTGTGTCTCTAAATCCCCTTAATACATATGTTGCCCTTAATATTATTCTTATGTGAATCTTGGTTTCATTTTAGTTCCATATTTTTCTCATGTAGAAATGGCTTAATTCTCGATTTATCTGTACCCCTAAATCTTTCTTCCCTGCCCCCAAATTATCTACCAGATTTTATCTGTTACACTTTAAATGTGGTTCCCAAATGTAGCTGTACTGCCTGAAATGAACCTTACTGTGGGCATCTTAGTGAAATCAGTCAGTGTTTCTTATCCAGATCTACATAGGATCCTGTTATCTGCGCTCCCTAGGACAAGTTGCGGAGTGTCTTCCTGAGAACCAAATATGACTCTGTCATTTCCTTGCATTTAATAATTCATACGGTTATATGCGAGGGCTTCCCAGATGGCGCTAGTAGTAAAGAACCTGCCTGCCAATGCAGGAGACATAAGAGACACTGGTTCAGTCCCTTGGGAAGATCCCCTGAAGAAGGAAATGGCAACCCACTCCAGCATTCTTGCTTGGAGAAATCTCATGGACAGAGGAGCCTGGTGGGCTGCAGTCATTGGGTCGCATAGAGTCAGACACAACTGAAGTGACTTAGCATACACGCATACACAATTATATGAGAACCCTTATTTTGACATGAAAAGCCCTTTGCAGTCAGACCTCTTCATCTTTGCCCCGTCTTCTGTTGCAGCCACTTGACTTCTTAACATTCCTAGAAGAAATGTTTTTCTCACGGTCCTTGCTTTTGTACACCATCCCTTCTTCTTGTGCTTTTTCCCTGCTTCTAACAGCTGGGCAAATCTGCATCCTCCAACACCCAGTTAAAATATTATTTCTTCCAACAACCTTTCCTGACTCCTCTGTGGGGATTTGTAGAGTCTCCTTTTTTGCACATTCTTACTGTGTTGTACTGAAACATTTCTGGTTATGTCCTAGCCTGTCCCAACTTCTCAGCCCAACCTAAGATAGGAAGTACTTAAAGATAAGAGCTGCTTCCTGGCAGTCCTATATTCTGGCTCATGGAACACCCTAAGGTGTTCATTGCCCATGTGCCACATATATTTCCCACTATGACCTCTGCTTTCCATTTGAGCAATATCCTATTGTTTTTAATTGTCAATTTTTTTGAAATGTCAAGACTAAATGAAAATTCTGATCCTTTCTATGTTTTTCTCTTCCTTAGGCTTCGGATGATGAGTCTTACATCAGTGATGTGAGTGATAATATATCTGAAGACAACACCAGTGTTGCAGACAACATCTCTCGGCAAAGTATGTATCCTTTGAGTTTCGAGGTTGTCCTGTCTACATGCCAGATACAATGCTGATGATTCAATGAACAATCATTTTGGCCCCCTTGTTAATTGTTCTTTTGCAGCTTATTGTTCAATAAATTTTATATTTGTATAATCTGGTGAAAATGGTTGAAAAATTTATTAGGGAGAGGATTAAGATAAAAAGTTTAGTTCTTGCCCAAACCAAAATCGTGAGTCCTTTGTAATTAAATGTATTTATATTTAGTTTTTAAATTTTTTACTTGTTTAGGACTTCCTTGGCAGTCCAGTGGTTAAGACTGAGCTCCCAAGGCAAGGGGCATGAGTTCAATCCCTGGTTGGGGAACTAAGATCCCACGAGTTGTGAAGTAACACCAAGAAAGAACTATACATTGATGTTTTGTGCATTTATCAGCAACCTTGTATTGAAATAATTCTGTTCACTCTTGGGAGAGTGTAAGGAGGGCTTAAGAAATGTATCATAGTCAGAATTATTTGAAAGGGTGATTTCCCTCCCAGGTTTTGGGAAATTAGAAAAGCAAAATATCTTTCACTGTGATTCTCATCTTTCTCCTTCTTCTAGTCTTGAACGGGGAGCTTACGGGGGGAGCCTTCCGAAACGGACGTCGAACATGCCTGCCAGCTCCCTGTCCCGACACCAGTAACATTAACCTGTGGAATATATTGAGGAACAACATTGGCAAAGACCTGTCTAAAGTCTCCATGCCTGTGGAACTAAACGAGCCACTCAATACTCTGCAGCATCTCTGTGAGGAAATGGAATACAGTGAGCTCCTGGACAAGGCTTCGGAAACTGACAGTCCCTACGAGCGCATGGTAATAAATAGCAGAGCAGCGCCCTTTGGTTTGCCAACCCTAGACCTGGGCTAGGGAAGATTCATTAGGATAGTGTATTTGCTTGTTGCCTAATACTCTAACTGCATAGGTAAGAGAAATCCGTTTACATAAACCAGGCAGGGCCAAAAAAGCTCTAAATACCTATATTGAAAGATACACTCTTTGTGACTTACTCTTGGGTCTGAGTGGTTCTGAAGTTAGAATGTAAAAGCATCACACTTCTTATAGGTTTAAGACACGTCTGGCCTTGCTTTATCAGCTTTTTCTGAATGCCAGGGAAGTTCATTTGTTTAGGAACTTGGGTCTGAAAAGGTAACTTCCTGTTTGTTCTCTGCCCTGCCCTCTGAAAAGCACCAGCCGCCACAACTTTCCTATAAGATTGTGTGGATGGCATAACCTGGCTTTCAGAACCTTTGAGCTGTGTAATATTCAAGGAATTGGATGGACAGATGAATGAGGAATATTTGGCCTCAGTTGCCTGCTGTTTCCCATGCAAAGAGTTTAACTGCATTTTCATTTATTTTTTTTCCCCATGAGTATATGAAGAGTCTGTGCAAGTAATAGAAAAATGCAGATGTCATCAAATCAGCACCCACTGATGTGGGTATATAAAATCTAGAGGAATAAGGGACAAACAGACCTGGAAGTAGTCTCTCCTATATTATTTTCCTTTCTTAAATGTTTTAACAGGTTCTTATTGCTGCATTTGCAGTTTCAGGATATTGCTCCACCTATTTCAGAGCAGGAAGTAAGCCATTCAACCCTGTCCTTGGGGAGACTTATGAATGCATTAGAGAGGACAAAGGATTCCGATTTTTCTCAGAACAAGTAAGTGCCACTAGACTCAGGTTTCTGTGTAGAAACTGTAGGGGGGCTGTTTGATGATGAAAATAGCTTGTGTTTGTAAACATCTGGTTGAGATGGGTTACAATACTAATTAACAGAAAATTCACTTAACTTATCTATATAATTACATCCTCTAAATGTTTTTAAGCATGAAGTTGTAAGATTTGGTAATTTACTTACACATTTGAGACTAATGCGATAACAGAAATGGATAAGTTGGGTGACTTTTATTTGGGGGTAGCCAAATACATGTTGCGAAAAATGATCATTTGTGGAAGTTTTAACACTGATGTCATTGCCTTTTTATTTGTTTTTAACTTTCAGGTTAGCCATCATCCACCCATTTCTGCCTGTCACTGTGAATCCAAGAATTTTGTGTTTTGGCAAGGTATATATTTCAATTATAACTTCAAAATCCAATTGATAAGCCTATAAGAAAGTTTCTAGTTTCCAGAGTACTCAGTTTAGATTTCTTCTTTTAGAACTCGGAAAATGTTGGTAATTGGCATGGAGTTCAGTTTGAGAGATTAGCTTTCTTGATTTAAATATGAAGCCATGTCACCTGGGAGATGGGATTATTTATTTAGGAAGCACAGCCCTGTGAGACAACAGGGCTCTATGCTGACAGCGCCAGGTCAGGGCAATCTCTTTACCTCATTGTGCCTTGTTGTCTGCATCGGTAGTATGAAGATTGCGTCTGCTGTCTTCTTGCTTCTTAAAGGTGTACAAATAGATCTTAATCCTGAGAGAAAGCTCTGCTGTACATCTGTGCTCACAGCTATTGAGAGATACATACATAGCAGTACTTTCTGGTTTTTAACTCATTGAGGCTTGAGGGTTTGAATTGAAGTCTCTATTAAATTAATATCCATTGCTAAGTTAGAATGTTGCAAACTCACCTAGAATAAAAAGTTTCAAAACCCTTTTAGAAAGAAAAGTATATATATATGTAAGTGAAAGTGTTAGTCATTCAGTTGTGGCCCACTCTTCATGACCTTGTGGATTGTAGCCTGCCAGACTCCTCTGTCCATGGGATTTCCCAGGCAGGAATACTGGAGTGGGTAGCCATTCCCTTCTCCAGGTGATCTTCCTGATCCAGGATGGAACCAAGGTCTCCTGCATTGCAGGCGAGTTCTTTACCATCTGAGCCATCATATATGTGTACATTTACCATTAAATGTGAATAATTCCCTCACATTTGAAAAGCATTTCACTGATCACCGTGTGACTCTTCTCACATGCACTCCCTCAAGCTAAAAATGAAATGAAATGATAGAGCAACACCGTGACTGTACGTTAGTGCAGATTAAGAAAGTAAGTCATTTCTTATTCATAACAAAGAGTCAGAAGTTTTGTGGAGAGAACACTAAGCTTCCTTATCTCATCAAAAACAAGACCAGGCAATAATATACAAGCACAGGTATACCTGAGTGTCCACAAGTAAAACAAAAATCCATCATGTGAGATAAAATTCTGGGCCCTGAGTAGTATTTTAACAACCAGCACAGGGTTCATTAAGTTCATTAAGTTAATCTCACTTTCTCTTAAATCTGACCCATCTATAGTTAGAGGCTTTGTTTTTTATATACTGGTTCTCCCAAGTCATATAACTTTTCAAATAAATGTGTATATAAATCAATGTTACTGTCGTACTACAATCTACAATTACTTTTACTATACACCATATATATACACACACATGTATAAAATATTTCCACCATTTAGCTAAATCTTCTAACCACATTTGTGGAGACATTAAAGCGGAATAGAGTCTATGTATATGTATATATGAATATGCACACACAGATTATTCCAAGTCTTTCCCAGTTTTATTTGTTAAAAACACATATAGAGAATATATTATGGAAAAACAGGTAGATATTTTGGGGGGCTTCCCAGTTAATCATCTCACCTTGGGCCATCCTCAGGTACTTGTCGTGTTAGAATTAACAGTATAGAATTGATTGTGATTACAAAAGTTCTTTGTAAAATGTAAAGTATATTATGAAAGTTCACTTTTCTAGAGTAAATGATTAGATATAGAGTGTAATTCTTTTTGTCCTCTGCCTTATGTCATTTAGATATCAGATGGAAAAACAAGTTCTGGGGCAAGTCAATGGAAATCCTGCCCGTGGGAACCCTGAATGTCATGCTTCCCAAGTAGGTTGCTCTCATCTTCCTTTTGGTCTCTTATCTGCATTTCTAAATCATAAATGGGCATTTGAAACCTTGCTGTTTATTATTGTTCAGTCACTCAGTTGTGCCTAACTCTTTGTGACCTCATGGATTGCAGCACGCTGGGCTTCCCTGTCCTTTCACCATCTTCTGCAGCTTCCTCAAACTCATGTCCATTGAGTTGGTGATGCCATCCAACCATCTCATCCTCTGCTGCCCCCTTCTCCTCCTGCCTTCAGTCTTTCCCAGCATCAGGGTCTCTTCGAATGAGTCAGCTCTTTGAAGCTCTAGATGGTGCCAAGAAGCTGTTGCCCTTTATGGCCAAGGCTTCTGTCAACTTCATCAAAGGTTTTTTTTTTTTTCATTGGAGTGTAATTGCTTTACAACGTTGCATTGGTTTTCACCAAAGTTTTGAGACTGGACCCCCTCAAAAGCAAATGAGAATGTTAGCATATGTGTCAAAGCTTCCTTTTTATCTCTTCATACCCTCCATTCAACAGTCAGCACCTCCCTGTCCCAAACACCATGTTAGCTTGTATTTTATTATTTTTTTATTTGTATTGACATATAGTTGAATTACAATACTTTGTTAATTACTACTATACAGCAAAGTAACTTTATTTTGTATATATATGTATACATATACATTCTTTTTCATATTCTTTTCTGATTTATCACAGGATATTGAATATAGTTCTCTAGGCTATACAGTATGACCTTGTCGTTTATTTAGTCTGTAAATACTAGTTTGCATCTGACAGTCCCAAACTCCTGTTCATATCCTTTTCCACCTCCCTCCCCTTGGCAACCACCAGTCTATTCTCTGTGTCTCTGTTTGCATTATACATGAAAATTTCTCTTTTTAGCCATTTATTTTCTATATAATTTATACTTTCACTGCTGAGTTCCTCTTAGCCCCAGGCACTATTTTTAATGTTCAAGTTATTTTATTAAGGAAGTGATGGGATCCTTGTTTTCTGGAGAGTAGAGCCTTGTTGTTGTTAATTGTCATTTAGTCACTAAGTCATGACTCTTCTGTGACCCTATGGACTGTAGCCCTTTAGGGGTTTCCTAGCAGGACTACTGGAGTGAGTTGCCATTTCCTTCCCCAGGGATCAAACCTGCCTCTCCTGCATTGGCAGGTGAATTCTTTACCACTGAACCACCAGGGAACCCTGAATATAGCCTGTGCATCTTAAAGTTTAATTGAAGTTTTCATTGAGGCCAAATGTTTGATTGCTTTTCTTTCTTTCTTCATTCAATTGATTTTGTTTTTGTTTTGTTTTTGTCTATTTGAATAACAATTTTCTGGTATATTGAATATGGAGGATGGTTGGGAAAGGGAGCAATTCTCAGGACCACAAAATAAATTTTAAGTATTTACAAACTCATGAAGAAGAGAGTTTTCCCAGTATACATAGTGCCTACATCATACCAATTCATAAATTTTCTAGAAATCCAGAAGCATTTTAGACTGACATAGCATTTTATTTGAATATATAATACTGTGCAGTTTCAAGTTCAGTTCAGTTGTTCAGTCATGTCTGACTCTTTGTGACCCCGTGGATGGCAGCGCTTCAGGCTTCCCTGCCCATCACCAGCTCTTGGAGCTTGCTCAAACTCACGTCCATCGAGTCCGTGATGCCATCCAACTATCTCATCCTCTGTCGTCCCCTTCTCCTCTTGCCTTCAATCTTTCCCAGCATCAGGGTCTTTTCCAATGAGTCAGTTCTTCACATCAAGTGGCCAAAGTATTGGAACTTCAGCTTCAGCATCAGTCCTTCCAATGAATATTTAGGACTGATTTCCTTTACAATTGACTAGTTTGATCTTCTTGCTGTCTAAGGGACACTCAAGGGTCTTTGCTAGGACCACAGTTCAAAAGTATCAATTCTTCAGCTCTCAGCCTTCTTTATGGTCCAACTTTCACATCTATACATGACCACTGGAAAAACCACACCTTTGACTATATGGACCTTTGTCAGCTAAGTGATATCTTTGCTTTTTAATATGCTCCCTAGGTTTGTCATAGCTTTCCATCCAAGGAGCATGCATCTTTTAATTTCATGACTGCAATCACAGTCTGCATTGATTTTGAGCCCAAGAATATGAAATCTGAGACTGTTTTCACTTTTTCCCCATCTATTTTCCATGAAGTGATAGAACCAGATGCCATGATCTTTCCTTTTTGAATGTTGAGTTTTAAGCCAGCATTTTCACTCTCTTCTTTCACTTTCATCAAGAGATTCTTTAGTTCCTCTTCACTTTCTGCCATTAAAGTGATATCATCTGCATATCTGAAGTTGTCAGTGTTTCTCTTGGCCATCTTGATTCCAGCTTGTGAGTCATCCAGCCCAGCATTTCATATGACATATTCTGCATATAAGTTCTTATGCTTCTGTTAGGCCCTTGCCGTTTTTGTTCCTTATTGTGTCTATCTTTGCATGAAATATTCCCTTGGTATCTTCAGTTTTCTTAAAAAGATCTTCAGTCTTTCCAATTCTATTGTTTTCCTCTCTTTGCATTGTTCACTTAAGAAGCCTTTCCTTGCTATTCTCTGGAACTCTGCATTCAGTTGGATATATCTTTCCCTTTCTCCTTTGCCTTTCGCTTCTCCTCTTTTCTCAGCTATTTGTAAGGGCTATTCAAACAGCCATTTTGCCTTCTTGGATTTCTTTTGCTTGGGGATGGTTTTGGTTACCACCTCCTATACAGTATTATGAACCCCCGCCCATAGTTCATTAGGCATTCTGTCTATAAGATCTAGTACCTTAAATCTATTCATCACCTCCACTGTATAATCATAAGGGATTTGATTTAGGTCATACTGGATGGCCTAGTTGTTTTCCCTGCTTTCTTCAATTTCAGCCTGAATTTTGCAATAAAGAGCTGATGATCTGAGCCACAGTCAGCTCCAGGTTTTGTTTTTTCTGACTCCATAGAGCTTCTCCATCTTTGGCTGCAAAGCACATAATCAATCTGATTTCAGAATTGACCATCTGGTGATGTCATATGTAGAGTCTTCTCTTGTGTTGTTGGAAGAGGGTGTTTGCTAAGACCAGTGCATTTTCTTGGCAAAACTCTGTTAGCCTTTGCCCTGCTTCATGTTGAACTCCAAGCCAAACTTGCCTGTTACTCCAGGTGTCTCTTGATTTCCTGCTTTTCCATTCCAGTCCCCTATGATGAAAAGGACATCTTTTTTTGGTATTAGTTCTAGAAGGTCTTGAAGATCTTCACAGAATCATTTGTTCAGCTTCATCTTTGACATTAGTGGTTGGGCATAGACTTGGATTACTGTGATGTTGAATGGTTTGCCTTGGAAATGAACTGACCTCATCTTGTCATTTTTGGGATTGCAACCAAGTACTGCATTTTGGACTCTTTTGTTGACTATGAGGGCTACTCCATTCCATCTAAGAGATTCTTACCCACAGTAGTAGATATAATGGTCATCTGATGGATGGATATGAGAGTTGGACTATAAAGAAAGTTGAGCACCAAAGAATTGATGCTTTTGAACTGTGGTATTGGAGAAGACTCTTGAGAGTCCCTTGGACAGCAAGGAGATCCAACCAGTCTGTCCTAAAGGAAATCAGTCCTGGATATTCATTGGAAGAACTGGTGCTGAAGCTGAAGTTCCAATACTTTGGCCACCTGATGCAAAAAAACTGACTCATTTGAAAAGACCCTGATGCTGGAAAAGATTGAAGGCAGGAGGAGAAGGTGATGACAGAGGATGAGATGGCTGGATGGGATCACCAACTCAATGGACATGAGTTTGAGTAAACTCTGGGAGTTGGTGATGGACAGGGAGGCCTGGCCCCCCTGGAGTCCATGGGGTCACAAAGAGTTAGACACGACTGAGCAACTGAACTGAACTGAACTGAATTAAATTCACCCATTCCTGTCCATTTTAGTTCACTGATTCCTAAAATATCATTGTTCACTCTTGCTGTGTCCTGTTTGAGCACATCCAATTTACCTAGATTCGTGGACCTAGCATTCCATGTTCCTTTGCAGTATTGTTCTTTAAAGCATCAGACTTTACTTTCACCACCAAATACAACCACAATTGGGCATAATTTCTGCTTTGACTCATCTTCTTCACTCTTTCTATAACCTTACTCCCCAGAAATTGCATAGATTTTTGTTATCTATCCTCATGTGTCTTTTCCCAAGGAATTAGTCATATATTTTGCCTTAACCCAGAGCATGAAGCCCTATCCTCAGAGTAGCCTTTCTTAAATGCATGTCCTGCTGTGCCTCTCGCCCTCCCCACCCTGAAAGCACTGACATATTCCTTTAATGAATGAATCATGTGGTAAATGTCCTTGACCACATAGAAACTTCCAACAAAGAAATGAGAGGAAGATTGAAGTTCGAAAAGGAGGCTTTGGTGAAAAATATTCTCACTGGTAGAAACAGCGATGTATATCCGTGACCTTCATTGTTTTTCATCAGTGTTGTATTCTTCACTAGGTATGGAGACTGCTATGTGTGGAATAAGGTCACCACGTGCATACACAACATCCTGAGTGGAAGGAGATGGATAGAGCATTATGGAGAAGTCACCGTCAGAAATACCAAAAGCAGTGTTTGCATTTGCAAACTCACATTTGTCAAGGTAAATAATTTCATACACTAGCAAAGGAAAGATACATAAAATGCTTCCTAGGAAAGACATAGAGCAATTACCTTAAACCGCAGCAAGTGAATCAGTCCTGTAGCATTAATCCTTATGGACATTTAGTTAAGAAAGCAGAACAAGATGGTGGAGTTGCCCCAGGCATGCAGAGTCTGACCATGTAGAAGTCAAAAAGGACATCATCTTGAAACAGAAAAAAGAATTCTTTTTAAAGAACGTTCTTTTTAAGCAGCCAGTCAGTTCATTAAGTAAAATTCCAGAGAGTACTTCTTGCCTGTAATAAGTCTCCTGGTTTATATTCTATTTATATTCCTGCTTGATTACAACATATTCAAGGGATCTTATTTTAGGGAACTAAATATATCACAGTTGTGTTTTCTGAGGATACATAGAGATGACAGCTTCTAATCCCTGTAAACTTATCCAGCTCTGCCACTATTATATATAATCTTATGTAAGTTCAACAAAAAGCAGTACCTTTCCTAACAAGAGAAGATGTCAGATATTTTTCTTTTTTCTTTTTTTCTTATAGATTGATTTTGGGGCTCAGAACTGAAGAGCCTGAATCAGTATTTGCTCTGACTGGGTCATGACAGTAACTGTGTGTATTTAGTTTTCTAGTCTAGGAGAAACTTCAGTTTAGGCCTGCCTCTAATATTTGCAGAGCTCAGGGTAAGAGTACAAATGGACGTCCCCATTTCGTATGTGTAAATATTTAAAATATGGAAACCAAGCCCACAAGCTGTCAAATAAAATATGTTTATACTAACAAAAGTACTTTTGTAAAAATAAAATTTGCAAGTCTAGGTTGGACACTTGGGAACACTGAGCTGGAAACCCACAGCTCAGGAGAGCCGGGCTAGCCTGTGGCCTTCACCACTTACTCCCCAGCCCCGTCTCTGCCCCGCAGTGCGAGAAGCCGCACATGTTTATATAAACGTCCAGCCCACGCCTGCAGACTCTGTCCACACCCCTTCAAACCGCCACCCTTGGCCCGCCCTCAGGCCTGATGATTCACGTTTTCATCTGCCTATGAGTAGATGGTAAACTGAAGCTCCAGTACTTTGGGCACCTTATGCGAAGAGTTGACTCATTGGAAAAGACCCTGATGCTGGGAGGGATTGGGGGCAGGAGGAGAAAGGGACGACCGAGGATGAGATGGCTGGATGGCATCACAGACTCAATGGACGTGAGTCTGTCGTATGTGTAAATATTTAAAATATGGAAACCAAGCCCACAAGCTGTCAAATAAAATATGTTTATACTAACAAAAGTACTTTTGTAAAAATAAAATTTGCAAGTCTTGGTTGGACACTTGGGAACACTGAGCTGGAAACCCACAGCTCAGGAGAGCCGGGCTAGCCTGTGGCCTTCACCACTTACTCCCCAGCCCCGTCTCTGCCCCGCAGTGCGAGAAGCCGCACATGTTTATATAAACGTCCAGCCCACGCCTGCAGACTCTGTCCACACCCCTTCAAACCGCCACCCTTGGCCCGCCCTCAGGCCTGATGATTCACGTTTTCATCTGCCTATGAGTAGATGGATCAAGGAAAGGCCAGTGCAGGCTGTGGAATAAGCTTAGAGCCATTTGGACAGGAATTGGGACCTTATCTAGAATGAGGCCATGGGATCCAAATGGGTCAGTTCTCACAGGCTTCTGACCCCTTGAGGAGTATGGCTGGAAGAGAGCTAGAACAAGGTCTTTCTGGTTAAATTCAGCCATTTACAACTACTATAAAAATTATTTTACAGTTTTCTCCAGCATTGCCAATTGAAAATCATTGAAATCCAGGAGCCAAGGAAAAGTCAAGACAGGATGATGGGAAGAATTACTCATCTATAGATTAATACTCAGTTAAGATAGAAACTCAGCCTTCTCTGGGCTGTGCTGTCATACTTTAGCATGGAGTAGGGTCATCCCTTTCTTAAAAGAAAGCCACCCTTCCTTGCAAAACATTTTGAGATAGATGTCTGGAAATGGCTTGCCTGAGAAACGTCAAGGTTAAGGAACTTTTCCGTATGAAAATTATAGGGATTGGTGTTATTAAACAGATGGGGTGTTTTAACAGGAGTTTGGTTTTTCCAGGTGAATTACTGGAATTCTAATGTGAATGAAGTCCAGGGGGTTGTGATGGATCAGGAGGGGAAGGTGGTGCACCGGCTGTTTGGGAAATGGCATGAAGGGCTGTACTGTGGTGTGGCCCCTTCTGCCAAGTGCATCTGGAGACCAGGTGAGACCGACTTGAGTGTCCTGCCTCTAGGGGGCGCCATGAGTGGCAGAAGGTAGGGAAGGTCCCAGCATCTCGTGAGGTACACCTTATGTTTTCTTTAATAGTGAGATTATAAATGTAAATGCTTAAGGCAATTACGGTTACATTTATATGTAATCTATAAGTTTAATAAGTACAATATTTGATAATAAGGAGTTGTCGAGTTGAAACCAAATCTGATGTGTGGTCAGAGATTGGGCTTCATGTAAAATCCCTCTAAATGTAATGCCCACATTTCCAAAGCTAGGCTTACTTATTAAAGCATTTAAATAATTGAAATATGCAAACTTAAATACTCATGTTGTTTATTTATTCTCTGTTTTAGTAAGACAAAGGAAGCCTGCAAACATCCATAATCCAGAAATTCAATTATTTAACCAGAATAAGTGATCTTTTTACTTGAGCAGCAAAGAGCTACAATATGTTGGCATTTAATAAAAGACATCAAGAGAGCTCTGGTAATACGCTAGCATATAATTGACTATCAAGTACAAATGGAACAAGTATCCACATGATATTTATTTTCATTGCAATTTTGTCAGTTAATTCCTAACTTTAAAATTAGCTGTTAGTTTCCTTAGAGACCTCAACTGAGGATATAAATTCCCTGCTAGTAGAATGTTAGTTCATTTATTTGTCAGTTATGTACTGAGTAGTGACTAAGCTTCAGGCTCTGTTCGGGAAGCTTGGAAGCACATTAATGTGCAGAGCCTGCAACGGCTCTACCTTCTAATTTAGTTTAAAAGTGCCAGTAAACATGAGATCTGAATTTTTTTTCTTTTCTAAATGGAAATAAATTGTAAGTGTTTCTGGTGATATCTTAATGCTGCTCATAGTTAATCACTCAAACATTTAGATATCCAGTTGGATATTTGAGAGAAAAATTATGATGTGGTTTAGCCAGTGAAGACTGTGCAAAGTTGTATTTTAAAGGCTAGATTTTATTAAATATATGAATCTATCAGTTCTAATAGTCAATATAAAAGTTTTTCATCCTACAAAATAAAACCAATTTAATTTCTTTAAAAATTTGTAATCTGGGGACTTCCCTTTGATCCAGTGGCTAAGACTGTGTGCTTCCAATACAGGGGGCCCAGGTTCAATCCTAGTCAGGGAACTCAATCCCACATGCTGCAACTAAGTGTTCTAATGCCGCAACGAAGACTGAATGTGTCACACGCTGCGGCTAAGACCCAGCACAGCCAAATAAATAAATAAGTGCAAAATTTGTAATCTCATGTTTATGACTACAGATTTAATGTTAATGTGAGTGCTAATTACAACATCCGGGTTAAGTCAGCCTCTGCGTGCTCTGTACACCTCCTTGCCTCTCACAGTGGTCTCTTGGCTTCATTCCAGTTCCATGCCCACCAACTATGAGCTCTACTACGGCTTCACAAGGTTTGCTATTGAGCTCAACGAGTTAGATCCTGTACTAAAAGACCTCCTTCCTCCAACAGATGCCCGATTCCGGCCAGATCAGAGGTGAGCAGAGCGGTGGTGCTTTACATGAACACCAGGTCATGGCATGGTGCTTGCAGAAGTCATCAGTACTTTCATCACCACCCTTTGCTTATTCACTGAATCATTCATTCTCTTATTCACTCAGCAACAGTTGAGCCTTCCAACCCTAGAAAAGAGTGTTCAGAGTATGATCATAATAGAAGATTAACTCAACAAAAGTGCCCCACAGAAGATAACACAGATGTTTTTTAACAAAAAGTGCAGCCCCCCAATTTACCAAAAATCTGCAAATTATTGAACTCTTCACTAAATACACAGTCACTCCTCACCTCAGTGTTTCTACTTCTGTACTTCTATTACCTTTTGACACGGAGCATCTTATTTTATTCAAGTAACATTGGTGTTACATTATATAATTATAACATTATGTATGTACTAATGGGCTTCCCAGATGGCGCTAGTGGTAAAGAACCTGCCTGCCAGCATAGGAGTCGTAAGAGATGTGGGCTCAGTCTCTGGGTTGGGAGGATCCCCTGGAGGAGGACATAGCAACCCACTCCAGCATTCTTGCCTGGAGAGTCCCATGGACAGAGGAGCCTGGTGGGCTACCAGCCATAGTGTCTTTAAGAGTTGGACATGACTGAAACAGCTTAGCATGCACAGGTATATAGTAATATTATGTAATTTTCATGTGTACAAATTATATTTCTACATCTGTATACTTATGTATACCAAAAATTTAGTTTCTATCCATCATCATACAGTTGATCTCCTTTATCCATTTCAGTGAAGAATAAGAGGAGAAGATACAGGGATACCTAGAAATCATTGTTGTTGTCGTTTAGTAGCTAAGTTGTATCTGACTCTTTTGCAACCCCAGGAGCTGCAGCCCTCCAGGCTCCTCTGTCCATGGGATTCCTAGGCAAGAATACTAGAGTGTGTGGCCATTTCCTTCTCCAGGGGATCTTCTGACCCAGGGATCAAATTAAGAAACTATAAAATTCCTGTCATTTAATTTAATTGGTATATTTTAAATGTACATGTGTGTATGCTCTGTTGCTCAGTCGTGTCTGACCCCCCTTTGTGACCTTTTGGATTGTAGCCCACTAGGCTTCTCTGTCCATGGGATTTTTTAGGCAAGAATACTAGAGCGGGTTGTCATTTCCTCCTCCAGGGGATATTCCTGACCCTGGGATCGAACCCACATCTCCTGCATATCCTTCATTGCAAGCGGATATTTTTTAACCTGATGAGGCATCAGGGAAGCCCATTTTAAATGTATAATAAATTAAAATGATTATGGTTAGTTACTTGTAGTGAGAGATAGAAAATAATGTCCAAGACAAGTTTTTCCTCAAGATACATATCATCTAATTTGAGAAAAAAATTAATATCACATACACATGAAAGTGAAGGTGTTAGTCACTCAGTCATTTCCGACTCTTTGTGACCCCATGGACTGTAGCCTGGTAGGCTCCTCTAACAGTGGGATTCTCCAGGCAAGAATACTGAAGTGGGTTGCTGTGCCCTCCTCCAGGAGATCTTCTCGACCCAGGGATCATACCTACATCTCTCATGTCTCCTGCATTGGTAGGCAGGTTCTTCACCACTAGTGCCACCAAATGCAGAAATCTAAATGGTATTATCATCCTCTGAAGAAGAAAGAGATGGCTGGAGCTTTAGGAGTGGGAGTGGCCTCTTGGAGAAGGGTTTAATATCAGATAGTCCTTGAAGGACTGGTAGGATTTAGGTGGGCAGAAAAAAGAAAAAGGAACTCCAGGTGAGAGCAAATTCTTCCATATTGTGATTTTTAAAAAGTTTTATATTTGCCCAAAGCTTCTTTACATGTCAGCTTCTTATTCCATCCATGAGGTACCCAGGGCAGGTATTAATATTCACACCTATTGAAGGGCATTTTAAACCAGAAAATGACTTGAGAACTGACTACGTTTGTCAATATAGGATGAGGGTTGGAAAATTGCAGTCAGCTGCCTGTTATTTTTAAAATGCCTACAACCTGAAAATGATTTTACAACTTTAATTAGTTGTTTTGTAATGGTTATATGGTAACCTCTATTATATCTTTGATTTTGCCTCTTAGCCTGTGATCAGATACAAAATATAATACAAATTAAATCCTGCAATGCCTAAACTATCAGTATTTGTGATCTTACCTTTAAGAAAAAGTGTGTTGATCACTGATTTAGTATCTTTATGATCAAATGAAACATTTTTAGTTTATTAAAATGAAATTAAGATGTGGCATTATTATAACATACTTCAGTATGGATCATAACTGTAAATATAGTTTTGTATCTGTCTATTTTCCATCTAAATTTGTATGATGTTCTTTTTATCCATTTTTATTAAAAAAACATTGTTTAGATGCATGCTTGCTATTCTATTATAGAAATTTTATATAAATTATTTAAATATTACCCTATGTTGAACCTACAGAACACACAGATTGCTTCTAATTTTACTCATGAGAAATATGACAGTAAAAAATGTTCTTGCACTCAAATGTTAATTGGAATGAAGCCATGGAAATGGAATTACTGGCCCAAAAGTTCCAAAATGAACATTTTAAAAGATTTCAAATAAAAATTGCTAAACTGTTCTCAAGTAGACTGTATAATTTATTCTTCTAATAGTGATGTATGGAAATGCCTATTTTGCTATACCATTGGAAACGTCAGTGCTCTGTTAACCATATAGCCAACATTATGTAGAGGGTATCTTATTTTAACTTGTTTCCTGATGATTACTTATATTTATTTATTTTTTGGGGCTGCGCTTGTTCTTCATTGCTTTAGGTGGGCTTTCTCTAGTTGTGGCGAGTGGGGGCTGTTCTTTGTTGCAATGCACAGGCTTCTCACTGCAGTGCTTCTTTAGTTGTGGAGCACGTGCTCTTAGGCACGCAGGCTCAGTAGTTGCAGCATATGGGTTCTAGGGCTGGTGGGCTTCAGTACAGGCTCAGTAGTTGTGGTGCATGGGCTTAGCTGCTCTGTGCATGTGGTAGCCTCCTGGACCAGAGATTGAACCTGTGTCTCTGGCATGGCAAGGCAGATTCCCATCCAATGGGTGACCAGGGAAGTCCTTTGATGATATTTGACATGAATTAAAAAAAAAAATTCTTAATGGCATTTTGCATTTTTTGGTTTCTTATGTGCGTGTGTGTGTTTCTGTACGGATTTCCCCCCTCCTTTTACTATTTAAACATACATCTTATCTCATAGATTTGTACATATTCTTTCAGTTCAGTTCAGTTCAGTTGCTCAGTCGTGTCCAACTCTTTGCCACTTCATGAATTGCAGCACGCCAGGCCTCCCTATCCATCACCATCTCCTGGACTTCACTCAAACTCACGTCCATTGAGTCAGTGACACCATCCAGCCATCTCATCCTCAGCTGTCCCCTTCTCCTCCTGCCCCCAATCCCTCCCAGCATCAGGGTCTTTTCCAATGAGTCAACTCTTCGCATGAGGTGGCCAAAGTACTGGAGTTTCAGCTTCAGCATCATTCCTTCCAAAGAACACCCAGGGCTGATCTCCTTTAGAATGGACTGGTTGGATCTCCTTGCAGTCCAAGGGACTCTCAAGAGTCTTCTCCAACACCACAGTTCAAAAGCATCAATTCCTCAGCGCTCAGCTTTCCTCACAGTCCAGTTTTCACATCCATACATGACTACTGGAAAAACCATAGCCTTGACTAGACGGACCTTTGTTGGCAAAGTAATGTCTCTACTTTTGAATATGCTATCTAGGTTGGTCATAACTTTCCTTCCAAGGAGTAAGCGTCTTTTAATTTCATGGCTGCAGTCACCATTTGCAGTGATTTTGGAGCCCAAAAACATAAAGTCTGGCACTGTTTCTACTGTTTCCCCATCTATTTCCCATGAAGTGATGGTAGCTTTCTTCACAGTCCAACTCTCACATCCATACATGACCACTGGAAAAACAGCCTTGACTAGACGGACCTTTGTTGGCAAAGTAATGTCTCTGCTTTTGAATATGCTATCTAGGTTGGTCATAACTTTTCTTCCAACGAGTAAGTGTCTTTTCATTTCATGGCTACAGTCACCATGTGCAGTGATTTTGAACCCCCCAAAAATAAAGAAGTCTGACACTGTTTCCACTGTTTCCCCATCTATTTCCCATGAAGTCATGGGACCGGATGCCATGATCTTTGTTTTCTGAATGTTGAGCTTTAAGCCAACTTTTTCACTCTCCTCTTTCACTTTCATCATACCTAGAAATATTTTGAGTCAAGAACTGGAGTTTTCGATCCCCTAGAGTCTGAGATATACTCAATATACAGTATCTTGAATACTTTCTGATTTTTAAAAAATTATTCTTACATATTCCTATGCTCATGTTGTCTGTTCCTACAGAATTAATTTTACTCTTTACAGAAATTCTATGTCATACAAATTCCATCCAAGATTTTCTGTTTCCAGTGTCTTTGTGGCTTGTCTGTCTTCTGCCAAAGTGTCCCCAGTATTGGATGTTCTAGTATTCAGTTTTCTTATGTTCCCCCCTCTTCCTCTAGAACATGCAGTATCACTGTTTGACATTCACACTTATCAATAAGCTTCCTGTACTGCTGCTAAGTCACTTCAGTTGTGTCCAATTCTGTGTGACTCCATAGACGGCAGCCCACCAGACTCCCCTGTCCCTGGGATTCTCCAGGCAAGAACACTGGAGTGGGTTGCCATTTCCTTCTCCAGTGCAGGAAAGTGAAAAGTGAGAGTGAAGTTGCTCAGTCGTGTCCAACTCTTAGCGACCCCATGGACTGCAGCCTACCAGGCCCCGCCATCCATGGGATTTTCCAGGCAAGAGTACTGGAGTGGGTTGCCATTGCCTTCTCCTCCTGTACAGTGTGTATCATATTGTAGCCCTGTTCTTTGCTCTCATTTTGAAATTTAAATATTGCAAATCACCATTGGGTCTGCTTTCTCAATTCTATTTCAATATTGCCTTTCTGAATTTCATTTACTACTTATTTCCTTTCTGTGGCCTTTTGTAATTTCCCCCAACTGTTACCTTTTCTTTTTTCATCAGTTTTACTCTTTCCAATAAAAGATAAGAGCTCCTCCCTCTCAGTCTGTTCTAAACATAGCTGGAGAACAGCCAGGTCACATCCTCCATGCAGTAGCCCTTCACAAGTGCTTCAGTGTAACATGGAAAAGGAACAGAGCCCAGGGCTTCATGATGTTCTAACCTCAGACACTCCAGTCGTCCCGAAAAATCTCAAGTTTTGGAACCCTAGACAGCACAGAGAAGCTGACCACTTCCATTTTACTTCTGCCTGCAATGCAGAAGACCCAGTTTCAATATACCTGGGGTGGGAAGATGCTCGGGAGAAGAGAACGGCAGCCCACGCCAGTACTCTTGCCTGGAGAATTCTATGGACTGAGGAGCCTGGTGGGCTTCAGTCCATGGGGTCACAGAGAGTCTGACACAACTGACTTTCACACTTTCACACACACAGAAAATGTCTCAGCCAATGGCAGACAGAGACTGTGGCAGGGGCAAGGGGATGTATCAGAGTGTTACTGTTCACTGTGTTATGTTCATAGCAGCCAGAATTTAAGTTTATGCAAATGGGATGATTTTTTTCTCAGTAAAGAAGATAATATATTAAAAGATAAACTGCTTTCTGCTTAGATTTTTGGAAGAAGGAAATTTAGAAGCTGCAGCAGCAGAGAAGCAAAGAGTAGAAGAACTCCAGAGATCTCGAAGACGATACATGGAAGAAAACAACCTTGAACATATACCAAAATTTTTTAAGTAAGTCAGTTTGTTCCCGCAACAAGTTCATGTTTTGCAAATGGTTGCCACAAGCAATGAAAAACTTAGGGTAAAAAGAAAATGCGGGATAGTTTCATGTCCAGGGCACTTTGAGGTAGAAAATTAAACTGGTTTTGGTCACTGGTACTTGGCAGTGAAAATCTGAATCAGATTTTTTGGTCTCGTGAAGTTTGTAACCACAGAAATAAATTCTGCTCGACAGCTCTTTTCTTTTCATGGGCAGCAATAAAGAGTGAGAGTCCTGCCCGAAAGGCTCCTTATCCTCCAGCTACATCCTTTTGAATGGTAGAAACTTGTTCCCACTCCCTCACCTAGAGATGAGCTGGGACCCTATTGCCCACAGGGTCATTCTGGCTTTATTAATATTTAATTTTACTTCTTTCATGTGGAGGGGCGTCCCTGGTGGCTCGGACAGTAAATAATCTGCCTGCAATGTCAGAGACCCTGTTCGATCCCTGGCTTGGGAAGATCCCCTGGAGGAGGGCATGGCAACCCACTCCAGTATTCTTGCCTGGAGAAATTCCATGGACAGAGGATCCTGGCGGGTTACAGTCCATGGGGTCACAAAGAGTCAGACATGGCTGAGTGACTAACACTAACACCCTCTATCATATAGAGTTTTGTGTCCATTCAGATTTGACCTTTCTGTGGTATGATCATGGTGATTATTACAGGATTATTTGAGGGATTATATACACATCACACAGACTAAGCTGTGGTTTCCGGATCCATCTGCCACCCTTTAGAATCAGGACACATCAGCTCAGAATAACCTCATCCCCCTTTTAGCTGCCCTCTCCTGGCTGTTCTGGAGCAGAACTGCAGTCCTGCTGTTTAGATGTTGAGAGTGCCTTCACTGAGCCTGGACCTTGCAGAGGCTCTTACAGCTACTGAGGCTGCGTACCTTCCCCGTCAGTGAAGCAGAGAAAATTCTGGGGTCTGGGGTCTAGTTACAGTGTTTGTACGGGCTTTGTTTGGGCCACTTCACTTTCTAGTTCTGCCTTGAGGTGACTTATCCCCGCTCTTAACCCCTCTCCCTAGGACCCTGCCCACTTCCATTTCACAACAAAAAGGAGTTTATTTCTGGTCAAAAATAGTCAAATCATCAGCCAGCAGATAGAATGTTCACTGGCTTACAAAGTACTGATTCTAATACGCACCTTTCTACAGGAAGGAGTCCAGTTATCAGGTCACGTGAGTGAGACTAATCAACTAATCAACTAATGTTGATTTGTGTATTTTCACAGAAAAGTGATTGATGCCAATCAGAGAGAAGCCTGGGTTTCTAACGACACCTACTGGGAGCTGCGAAAGGACCCTGGGTTTAGCAAAGTAGATAGCCCTGTTCTCTGGTAAACTGGAAGCGTAGAGCTAGCCGACATATCACGCTCTGAATGGATAACTAACTATGCACAATTATGTTTCTTAGAGCTCCGCGTGGTTTCTGGGTCTGTTGAAAACCGACCATTTGCTTTTCTATTCATCTTTATAATGAACTTTCAGAAGTGCATTAGACAAGGCCTCTAACCACTTTCGGATCCTTTCTGTTTTGCTGCAACCATATTCCTTAAAAAACATCCACACCCTCCTCAAAAAGCAGAATCAAAGGAGCAGAATATAAAATCCAAAGTCTGAAGAGTCTGTAAAGAGAAACAAACTGTAACTGGTGCTTAACAAGCTGATCCAGAGCGTTTAAAGCAGCATGAGACTTAAACCGTGCATCTGGTCCTTCTCCAGAAGCGCCGTCCCCTCCTGGCAGGAGCCCCAGGGCCAAGCCGTTGGTCAGCTCCGACTTGGAGCTTGTCTGTTTGAAGCGGTGTGCCTGTGCTGGCCTTTTCAAAAGAGATGTGATGCTTCTCAGAACCCGTTCCATCTGTACGCCATTGTTCATGCCTTAAGAAATGCAAAGATGTACAATAAATCATTTTTTTAAATGTGCGCGCCTAGGTTTATGTGAAGGACAGATCTTTTGAATCATGGCATGATTCACTTTATGGGATCAAAAGAGTTATGAGACTAACTCAAACAGCTTGAAAAAAGTAAACAACACGTGCTTTACTTTCATATATTGGTTACTATATCGTATGTCTGTAGGGCAAGAAGGAAAAGGTGTGCTAAGTAGATCTCTGTATTCACATTGCTCGTCCGTTTCCTGTCCTGCATACAGTTAATAAACCATCCCTCTCCACCTAAGCTCCCAGTGTACCCTATTATTTGGCAACATCCGTATTTGATTTGAACACTTGTCATCGGTGTTAAAACTTTGGAAGGAAATAGCAGAAAGCGTATAGAATTTCTCTGTGGGCTTCGGAGTACTGTAAGTCTAACTATTTTTGAGTGAAGCACAGGACAGCGCACATCTATCCTGTGTCTGACGCATTGGTACTGTTGGAATTCCATTGGGAAAGGAAGCAAGAACACTAGAAGCTTATTTGCATTGTTTAAATGAGTTCTATGCAAAATCACATATCATATTTTCATCAAGTGTTTCTGTATGATACATAGCCACAGATTAAACATTTCCCTTGCTATTGGCAGAAATATAAAATTTAAGCTAAGGAATTTATCCATCCCAACAAAAAAGGAGGGAGATGAGGGGCAGAAATGTGTTTTGTATATTTCAGAATTTGTTTTTTTCCTCCACTGATATATAGAAGTTTTGTAGGGACTTGCATCAGTATTTCTGAGTTTCCGCATATAGGTAATTATATAAATGCTTATTTTTTTTATAATCTCTTTAGAAATTTATAAAATCTCTAGAGAATCCCTAGAGAATTATAAAATCACATGTATTTTATTCTGTTAAATTTTTATTTAGACTCATCATTAGATTTCATGTGTCATTTTAAGCTCTGTGACAAGGTTATTGATTTTTTTATTATGAAGTATTGATTTTAGTTTTGTTTCTTTTCCTCTGCTGCTGCTGCTGCTAAGTCGCTTCAGTCGTGTCCAGCTCTGTTCGACCCCATAGACAGCAGCCCACCAGGCTCCCCCGTCCCTGGGATTCTCCAGGCAAGAACACTGGAGTGGGTTGCCATTTCCTTCTCCAATGCATGAAGGTGAAAAGTGAAAGTGAAGTCACTTAGTTGTGCCCGACCCTCAGCGACCCCATGGACTGCAGCCCACCAGGCTCCTCAGTCCATGGGATTTTCCAGGCAAGAGTACTGGAGTGGGGTGCCATTGCCTTCTCCATTCTTTTCCTCTAAGATTCCTAATTATGGCTATTTCACTATGAAACCAAGACAGCTGAGAGCATACTGGAAAACTCCAAAGTTTCCACTAGGTGGAGCAGGTTTTAATTATCACATTCCTCCTTTTATCTGAGTCTATACCCTGGTGACTCAGAGGTTAAAGCAGCTGCCTGCAATGCGAGAGACCTGGGTTTGATCCCTGGGTCGGGAAGGTCCCCTGGAGAAGGAAATGGCAGCCCACTCCAGTACTCTTGCTTGGTGAATCCCATGGACAGAGGAGCCTGGTGGGTTGCAGCCCACGGGGTCACAAAGAGTCGGGCACTACTGAGCACCTTAACTTTCCCTTTCATACCTTATATGTACAGCATGCACGGGTTCAGAATGCAGTATCATTATCAAACAAACTCCCAGCTCTGAGCATGTAAGCAGAGCCCTCCCTCAGCTTCTCAATGCCTTTAATTCCTATTTTAAGCCTTTGGTGGCTTCCCCCCGGCAGTAACATGTTCCTTATTATTGATTCTTTTTCCGCTCATTCATCTTGATGTCCTTTTATATGCATCCTGAGATACATGCCTTTAATTCTGATTAAATTTTAATTAGAATTTTGTGGGCTTCCTCAAAGAAGTCTGTGCTCCCTTAATTGGTAAAATTTTAGATACTATTTACAGTGGTTCTTGTCTGTATTTACTAGCATGTCCCTGAAGAGTCTCCGAATTTTAGCCTAAAGATAAATTCTGCAAAATAAAGGTACTGCAAATAAGAAGATACTACAAGTAGGAAAGTAAGACACAAGGACCCCAACAATAATATCAATCAGGCGGCTGGACGAGAACCCATGACCCAAGAGGGAGGCAACTACTGTGCCTCGCAATGGGCTTTGAGAAGGAGAATAACTAGTAGGATGGACCTTTACTACCTAATAAGTTAAAGGTACAAGTCAGGTAGGTGAATGTTGGTCAGAGCTAACCGGAAACTCTTCCTAGGATTTCAAGATGAGAATGAGAAGAGTGTCAAATTAATTAAAATCACCACATTCTTGTAACTCTTTTGAGATTCGGATATACTGATTAGAATTCCAGTTCAAGTGATCAGGTTTTAGATAACGCTTCTGTAGCACCTGATTCACAAATATTCCCTTCAGACATTCATACCAGTGTAACTGGCCCCATCCCTCATTTCGTTCTCACTTTTCATTTATTGGATAATTGCAGAATTGTAAGACTCTGTATTCATCTGCATAATTTGGGGGCTTTTGAGAGACTAGTTTCAGCAGCAAAAGGATAGACTAGATATTAGATCATTCTTGATAAAACTTGAATTATTTCTTAGAATTTGATACAAACCTTTTCATTTCAGGGGCACTTTTCCCCCCTAAAACAGTCTAGGATAGAGGAGGACTTAATATATCTTTCTACCTCCCCTGTGATTTACTCTAAGCTCCTGCATATTTTTGAGCGGGTCTTAAGGAAAGCAGTAATAACTGATGATGGTCCTGTGGATGTGGCTAGACAGAAAAGAGCGATGGGACACACCAGCACATGCAGAGCCCAGCCAGGAACCAATTATTTTGCTTCCATATGCTGCTACCAAGGGTGCAAATTTACTTTCAGATTTTGCTGTTATTTTATTGGGTCTTTTAATTAAGTTATTACTTTTCACGGGTTACTTTAAATTTCAGACAATTGTAAAAATAAACCTCATTTGAGATATTTTAATATTACATATCAATTATACGTGACGTGAAAACTACCAGATATACTTTGGTAAGAGAAATCAAGGAGTTTCTCATACAAAGGATGCCAGGTTGTCAGTTTTCTAAACCTTGTGCTCCTCTTCATTAATCTGGCCCCTAGGACTTCCAGTGATTCCACTAATTAAGCATTACATTAGGTCCTGCCCTAAAGAGCACTAGGGGGGTACAGAGTTAAAGAGGAAGCTGATCCAGCTGTTTTGCTTAGTTCTGATTATGGCTCTGGCTGGAGAAGGGTTTATAATCATCATCGAATGTACATTTTGTTAGTACCTTGGGTTTTAATTATCCATCTTGTCTCATCTTATACCTGTCATCCAGGTAATGAAGTATTTGTGGGAGCAGAGCTCCTCACGCACCAGGGGGTGTAATAAATGTTTGCACTTGACTCAAGTTGATATATTATGACTGTGGCACAGTAAATAAAGCTTGTGTACAAAATATTTATTTCTATGGCAGCCATTATGTTCAGGATATATAAACTGTATCTAATTAAACAATTATGAATCTGCTTTGTGCTCTAGAAATATTCTTTTGGGGGAAAGATGGAAAAAATGTCATGGGAGCTAAGATTAAACTATTTGGGTTTCTTTTTTTTTTTTCCAAAAAGCTTCCCAGTGATTTAGAAATAGTGCTTATCAAACTAGGATTAGATTCTCTAAGTTTTCATTGAATTCCTTTTGTAAGATTGATCCTTTTTAACTATACATTGCACGAATCATTCTGTTAAACCTGACTTTGTTTAATGCATAATTATACACACATTTGTGACTGAATTGTAAAACCTTTGTTGTAACCTTCACTTAGAGAAAGTGCCATTAGAAAGTGCCATTTTCTCATTAGAGAAAATGGCAAATTGTTCAAGAAAGGACTAGTTTTAATCCTTCCAAAGTGAAATCAAAAGAATGAATTTAAATGGCTGAGTCAGCATCCCCAATATCTTAAGCCAGTGGAAGCGCCGTGACTAAGGCAGCTTAAGGGGGCACTATGCTGCTGCCCTTACTCTCAGATTTTTGTAAATTTACTCCCAGATTTTGCTGGTTTTCAATTGGCTTTTAAAAAAATTAATTCATTATTTTTCATGGGTTACTTTATCCCATAATTTCCAGCTTACAGTTCTGTTAGTCATGTGCATCCTTTTGTTTTCCAAAATAACTATCTTGATGCATTTTCTCTTTTCCTCTGGTCCTGAAATAATGAGGGGCAGGAATGCACATGCCTAATTTGCACTATGTCACTGAGCGTTTGTAAAATATGCAACATTTATGCACAGTTGCAGGCTGCTGCTGCTGCTGCTGCTGCTGCTACGTCGCTTCAGTCGTGTCTGATTCTTGCCCCATAGAGACAGCAGCCCACCAGGCTCCCCTGTTCCTGGGATTCTCCAGGCAAGAACACTGTGAGTGGGTTGCCATTTCCTTCTCCAATGCATGAAAGTGAAAAGTGAAGGTGAAGTCACTCAGTCGTGNTGCACAGTTGCAGGCTGCTGCTGCTGCTGCTGCTGCTGCTACGTCGCTTCAGTCGTGTCTGATTCTATGCCCCATAGAGACAGCAGCCCACCAGGCTCCCCTGTTCCTGGGATTCTCTAGGCAAGAACACTGTGAGTGGGTTGCCATTTCCTTCTCCAATGCATGAAAGTGAAAAGTGAAGGTGAAGTCACTCAGTCGTGTGTGACCCTCAGCGACTCCATGGACTGCAGCCTTCCAAGCTCCTCCGTCCATGGGATTTTCCAGGCAAGAGTACTGGAGTGGGGTGCCATTGCCTTCTCCAAGTTGCAGGCTAGTTTATCAATATTAGAACCATTGCGTTTAGCTCCTGTGGAACACTACTCTTAAATGTTTGTGGATTAAAAATTACACCATTATTACATATTAGTTTTCTCAGTATCTCCAGACTGGTAGGAAAAAAAATAATTTAAAAGGAATGCTTTTATTTTCTGCAAAAAAATTTTTTCTCTAAGTTCTTCCTTCTAAATATAAATTGGAGCAGTTTTGGAGAGAGGAATATTGAGCTTTCAGAAAGCAAAGTATAATCCTATTTGAATTCTGTTTCTTCTTACTCTTAGTTAACAAGGTACATGCCTGCATGTTAAGTCACTTCAGTCGTGTCCAACTTTTTGCAACCCCATGGACTTGTAGCCCCCCACGCTCCTCTGTCCGTGGGATTCTCTAGGCAAGAAAACTGGAGTGGGTTGCCATGACCTCCTCCAGGGGATCTTCCCAAACCAGGGATCAGACCTGTGTATCTCTTACGTTTCCTGGATTGTCAGGCAGGTTCTTTACCACTAGCGCCATGTAGGAAGCCCTGAGTTAATAGGGTAAGCACAACTTAATACTATTAAAGACAGAATAATGCTAAAATGATTACTTCTTTTATCTTAGGTATTAACAGCTAATCCCTGCCCCTTTAATTATCTTCATTAAGTTATTTCTTTAGGAACTAATATAGTTAATAGAAACTTTTCTTCCAGTCATTTCAAGCTAACTTTAAAAGTTTTCTTGACTTTATTTAACTGACATACAATAAACTTTACATATCTAAACTGTACAATGTGATGCATTCTGACATATGCATATGCTCTTGACACAGCACCACAGTTACAATAATGGACATATCCATCATCACTAATCATTTTCTCTGCCTCTTACTAATCCACCTCTTCTCCATCACACCATCCTTCATCTTGAGGCAGTAATTCATCTGCTTCTATCAGTTTTCAAAATCTGCATATTTTCTTGTGCTAATTGCATATGGAAGTTTTCTAGAAGGCTACTGTGTGTATGCCTCCAACCCCCTCCCATGCCCCCACCTTAGTATCCACCATCAAATAGTAACATACTGCAGGAGAAAGATCTCATGAAGTTCTAGGTTGGTTAAAAACTTGTAGATTTAAAATCCTTGAAAACAGTGAACTACTTTTCACATCAAAACAATCATGTACGTCAATTCATTTTCATCTTTTTGGGGTCCAGAGTAATGGTAACACCGAACTTGCTGGCAGTGCCAAGGAAACCCTGGGAAGTGGTTTCTCTTGTTTGTAATGAAAGAATCCCTGACAAAGCCATAGCAATCCAGAATGAAGGCTCTTGAAATAATGTCGTGCTGATGATAAAGAGGAGGGAAGTAGCCTACGCTGAGGACCCTAGTCAGCAACGAATCCAAGACTGGGTCTCAGTGCTCCTTTTAAATATCATCGCTTGAGTCCCCAGTGTCGGCCTGCTTGTGGTCAGCGTAGGTCTGCACTAGCTTTTTGTACTGGGCTGGGCCTTGGTTGCTGGGCTGTGCTGTGCGTCAGGAGTTGCTGCATGCGGCTCAGTAGTTGCGGCCTGTGGGCTCCAGAGCTCAGACTCAGTATTTGTGGCCCATGGGCTTAGCTGCCCAGAGACATGTGGGATCATCCCAGAACAGGGCTCCAATCCACAAGGCAGATTCTTGACCACTGGACCACCAGGGAAGCCCCGGCACTGGCTTTTAGATTGTGCACATTTTCTTCTAGGAGGTACCTGGATATGCAGGCACCGACCTACGTGGCCACACAGGACGATGGCATTCCCAGCGAAGCTTCTTCAGTCAGTAATTTTCAGACTCAGTATCAGCCCCACGAGGTCAAGTTATCTTCTAAATTCCTCACAGTTTTGCCGAATATAGTTACCAATACTTAATGAAACATTCTGAACTTTTAAATTTTGTTCATTGAACAAGATATTGTTCCACAGTCTAGCTGAATTGGTCCAAGTGCTTTTATCTAGTGTTAGGTGAGAAGCTGTGTGATCTGGCCATTCAAGATGGCTTGGGTGCTCTCAGTACTCCTCAGCGCCTGCTTCACCTACACTCAATTCACATGATTAATACTCATTTCCTACATACTTGCCCCAGGCCCCAGCTGGTAACTGTTCTTTTCTTCAAATCAAAACATCTCCACCTGCATAGTTATGGAAGGCTTAGTGAGAGGTGGGTCCCTATGCTGGTTACCCTGGTAATCAATGAACCAACCAGAAGTCAAGTCTCCTAGAAAGGGTAACCTCGGCCTCCTCTGGGAACAAGGATGCCCATCATCTCCTAGCAAGCTGTGCACACAGTGGGGTGTCAGCTCAAGGATCTTGGTTCAGACAGGTAAGCTCCTAACCCCACCCCAGCTCTCTCTCCTCCCCTGGCAAGAGCAGGGCTTGCAAGCCTGCGAGGTGCAGCACAACAAAAGCCCTTAGGTTATTAATTTAAATGTTTTATCTTTAATTTGTTAGTATCTGGGACAAATCCTGACCGCATATCCATGAAGCTATTTTATTTGCCCTTCAAATCTGACAGATTCTGGAAAAGCCTGTCTCCAAAGTACCATCTCACATGATCCCACCTTCTCCGTAGATTTGAGGACCCACAAGTCACCCCCTTCCCCTCCTGCCCTCAGTCTTTCCCCGTGTTAGGTAGGTGCAATAGGGAAAAGGAGTCCAAAATGGCAGTGACTAAAAGACAAGGAAGGGAAAAGCCCGCGAAAATGGAACAGAAGGTCAAAGGAAGGTCCGAGGACTGGAGTGAGCACTGCAGGTAGAACAGCGCTGCTGACTAAGCCCAATTTGCACAGGGCAGGCCCGGGGGTGGGGGGAGGAAAAAACATATAAAAAGAGGAGCCGAAGGCTCGCTCTCTCCCCCGCACGCTGGGGCGCTCTTCTCTTCGCGTCTTTGGATCGACGTGCCCTCACACCTTGAAGATGGATTTTCTGCCTATCTTCTAAATAAAATAGAGCTGTAATACTGAGCTGTAACACTGATTTGTCTAAGAGCTATAACATGGTCCGTTCGAGACCTGAGAGCTATAACACGGTCTGTCCAAGACCCGAGAGCTGTGACACGCTGAGGGGGCTTTAGTGTCCGTCACTTCAAATCTTTGTTGTGGCGAGACAAAGAACCGAGGAACATACACGCGCCTGACACCAGCATCAGGGTCTTTTCCAGTGAGTCAGCTCCTCACATCAGATGGCCAAAGTATTGGAGCTTCAGCTTCAGCATCAGTCCTTCCAATGAGTATTCAGGGTTAATTTCCTTTAGGATTGACTGGTTTGATCTCCTTGCTATCCATGGGACTCTCAAAAATCTTCTCCAGCACCACCTTTCAAAAGCATCAATTCTTCTGCGCTCAGACTTTTTATGGTCCTGAGAGGATAACAGGCAGGAAGGCCAGGGGTCTCCAAATGGAGGAAATAGGCTGCAAGTGTCAGACATTTTTTATCTCTGTCCTAAGTTCTTAAGGGGCAGGAGGAAACAAACAAGTTAGATTTTTTTCCCCCTTGTCTATATGAATTTAAAAAGAGTTTTCTCAAAATTCTATGTTGCTCTGATGACACCTGGTTCTACTTGACCTTAACTTTTCTGAAACCTTGAGCTAACTAATGCGTTTTTCTTATGGAAATATTTGTCTTAAGCTATGTTAATGAACTATGTATTTTATGGTCCTGAGAGGATAACAGGCAGGAAGGCCAGGGGTCTCCAAATGGAGGAAATAGGCTGCAAGTGTCAGACATTTTTTATCTCTGTCCTAAGTTCTTAAGGGGCAGGAGGAAACAAACAAGTTAGATTTTTTTCCCCCTTGTCTATATGAATTTAAAAAGAGTTTTCTCAAAATTCTATGTTGCTCTGATGACACCTGGTTCTACTTGACCTTAACTTTTCTGAAACCTTGAGCTAACTAATGCGTTTTTCTTATGGAAATATTTGTCTTAAGCTATGTTAATGAACTATGTATTTACCCTAGACTGTTTTTCTTCTAGTAGGCTCCACTTAAGACTCAGAACTGATGAGGGCTCAACAAACCAGTATGCTTTACTCATACATTGTTCTCCTAATCTATGTTAATGAAACTATATATTTACTAGGAAACCTTCCCCTCTTCAAGATTCATGTCAATCTTATGGCCTGGGATGACTCACTGGTGCCAGTGTTATCTCAAAAATGCATGTTGTAGGTGAGGGGCCCGGTGCCACTGTGAGTTTTGAGACATCTTTCTATTTAATTATAGAACAGTTTGCAAACAGTTCATTAATAACAGTTTGCTAGTAGCTATATAACATCTAGCTAAAGACTTCTGTCTGCTTCTGATGTCTATGTCAGAAGCTTTCTCTATCTTTTATACTTTAATAAAACTTTGTTAAACAAAAGTTCTGAGTGATCAAGCCTTGTCACTGGCCCCAGACTGAATTCTTCTCCTCCAGAGGCCAAGAATCCCAGTGTCTTTCATGGTTCAGCAACAATCTTTCAGTCCAACACATATCCATACATGACTACTGGGAAAATCTTAGCTTTGACTATACAAATCTTTGTGGGCCAAGTGATGTCTCTGCTTTTTAGTATACTGTTTAGGTTGGTCATAGCTTCTCTTCCAAGGAACAAAGCCTTAATTTTTGGCTGCAGTCACTGTCCACAGTGATTTTGAAGCCCAAGGAAATAAAATCTGTCATTGTTACCACTTTCTCCCCACATATTTGCCACGAAGTGATGGGACCAGATGCGATGATCTTCACTTTTAGAATGTTGAGTTTTAAGCCAGATTTTTCACTGTCCTCTTTCACCTTCATCAAGAGGTTCTTTACTTCCTCTTTGCTTTCTGCCATTCAAGTGGTATTATCTGCATACTTCTCCTGCCTGGCCATCTTGATTCCAGCTTGTGCTTCATCCAGCCTGGCATTTTGCATGATGTACTCTGCATAGATGTTAGATAAGCAGGGTGACAAGATACAGCCTTGTAGTACTCCTTTGCCAGTTTCGAACCAGTCAGTTATTTCATGTCCAGTTCTGTTTCTTCTTGACCCACATACATGTTTCTCCGGAGACAGTTAAGATGGTCTAGTATCCCCATCTCTCTAAGAATTTTCTGCAGTTGTGATCCACACAGTCAAAGGCTATGGGGTCCCTACCATCAGGAGTAGAAATCTGAACACTTTCGCCAGCGCAAATGGGTTTTGTTTTGATGACCTGTTCAGGAAACAAACAAAAATGCTGATGTTTAAAAGATAATGGGTTTTTATTTTTTCCTTTGCACATTTTCCTTTGGGAAAAATCCAAGCAAGGTGAGAGACTTCAGAAAGCATTTCTGAATGATATCAGAGAAGGTAGGTCTGGACATTTTATTGTGCACACTTTACCACTCTGTATATTACTGCTCAGAGCGATTGTACGAATGCATTTCTCATCGAGTGCTCTTTATTCCAAGTGATTATCTTTCCTTCATGAGAAGTGAAAACATGGATGGGAATTTTCAGGAATGTTACTTAAAGAGACAGATTCTTCAGGTTTTGTTGTGACTACTTATCAATGTTTAGAGAAATTAGGAGGTACTATTCCATACCAGGAAGAAAATTTTACTATTGGGTGCACAATCATTCACAGAATTCAAAGGTTGATAGAAAAGAATTTTACAGCAGTAACTAGGACTGAAAGTTAAGTACCAAATTTCTCTGTTTCTCAGGAAAATTGATGAAGAATAAATAACACACAAAATGTTATCAACCGTTTATCATCCACCATTGGTAATACTATCCACAATGAAATCAGTGACCACACTATGGAAATGAGCGAAGACCATCCACATGGGCACACAAGCTGTTTATTCAGAGCTTGCTGCAGCAAAGGAGCCACCATCACTTGGCTTTGGCAGAAATTCAAAGACAGGGGAGTTGGGAATGTTCTATAGTGAAATTTTCTGATATGCTTGGATTGGAAACCGTTGACATGGGGAAGATGGAGGCAGGCTAACTAGAAGTACTCTGTCTCACATGCTTAACTTGAAAAGTGTATTTGGCTTTCTCTGGCTGGTCTGAGTTGGAAACCAAGGCAAAAATAGGCAAGTTGGCAGCCATTGACCAAGTCCTGACAGTTTGGGGCCAATTGCTGCAGAGGTTGTGGATGAGAGTTCTGTTATCATAAATGGTATGGCCATTGCCTGTTTGTCCATTCAGTCTTTCAACATGAAAATCAGAATATGAAAACCACAAAAAGTCAGATGATTCAAATCTGCTGAAAAGGCAACATACACTTGAAAAGCTAATTGTTATTTTAAGAACGCCATGCCTGGAGATGATTTAATACACGGCAGAAGGAGGTGCATTTTCCCATCACTCTGAGAAGCATTACTTTTATTCAGGTCATGTGCATTTATTTCTAAAGTACTTGCACTCATATTGAGTCCAGATATCTTACCTGCACACTAGCATGTAGCCATAGCTGTCAGTGTGTTGGCTCTATTAGCAAAAGAAGTTTGCAGATAATTAAAATGATGTCAATTTTTAAAAACTGAAGTATAGCTGATTTACAGTGATTCAGTATGCAACAAATTTAATCAGTTATACATCTATCTATATCTGTTTTTCAGATTCTTTTCCATTATAGGTTATTACAAGATATTGAATATAGTTCCCTCTGCTATCCTCTTCCTATCCTCTGCTATCCCGTAGGTCCTTGTTGTTTATCTGTTTTATTTATACCAGTTTGGATATGCTAATCCCAATCTCCTAATTTATCTCTCCCCCTAACGTTTCCTCTTTGGTAACCATAAGTTTCTTTTCTGTATCTATGAATATATTTTGGGGTTTTAAAAATTAATTTTTACTGCAGTATAGGTCATATACAATGTTGCATTTTTTCTGTACAGCAAAGTGAATTAGTTATAGCATCTGACCCCATTTTTGTGAATAATATTATACATTCAGTTTAAAAATTCAACTTTGTTATGAAAATTAAAATATTGGTGAGTACAGTACTGTGATAAAAACAAAGTTCTTAATAAATTATGAAACCTCCAGAATAGAAATATGCAAAGAATTGGCTATTGTACAATCTAATTTATAACTGTTTTTGAACAAGCTGACAAATCTTACCAATAAGATTTGTCTTACCAATTTAAGTTATCAAATTTAACAATTATTTTTATATATTCAAAATACCAAAATTACAAAATTTTTGTAACAAAACTGATGTTGAATAAAAAAATTCATAGTTTTCAGATGGTTATATGCTATTTTCACTAGTATCAATTGAATTTTAAAATGTTTGAATAGTACTTTGAAGTACTACTTTGTAAATCATTCTAAGTATGTTGCAATGGCATCAAACATTTTTGTAACAAGTTCTCTAAATTTTGGCTTCCCTTTGCTCAAAGTTAATTGGAAGTTGTTAATTTAAATATTCAATAAGTAGAAAGTGCCAAAAACTTCAGCTTTTGAAGTTTTTAGTGAATTGCAATTATTGAAAACAAAATTTCCAAACAGAAAGACAATGAATTTTATCCCTCCAAGCACAAGGAAGGAACTGACCAAATTGAATGCTGAGAGCTCACACAATGTAGAGTAATCTGGGATCTTCCAGACCCAGGGATCAAACCCAGGTCTCCCACAATGTAGACAGATGCTTTACCACCTGAGCCACCAGGGAAGTCCTGAATTCTCTGAGCTTTTGGAAATCTGACTTATTAGAAGAGCCTTTTGATGGCATTCCTATTAATATTTTTTAATTGGATAAATTTACATTCTTTATTTGAATGGAACGAACAAGAACAACCAATGGTTTTATAGTTTTTAAATTTGGCAAAATATTAAAAATAATTATAGAGACCATTTAATAGACACATTTTATCCTATAAACTCTTTTTGTCACGTAAGGCACTTTTATGACAAAGGGACAGTACCTGTGAAAATATTTGAGCTGAAGTTTTACACATTTCACAAAAAAGTGCTAGATTTTAGAATATCTTCCATTTAGAATTTGCCTCAAATTTACCAAGTACCTCAGCATTTGTGGAGAATAGTACTTTCTCAATTAAAAATACTGTAGTCTATGAGGAAGAAGCAATTGAAGAGGTAAACAATCGTAAGTGTATTTACTGTATACTGCAACTTAAAGAATACTATAGGCAATTTAAGGAAAAGATGAAAAAATAGTAAGACCATACTGAAAAATATATGCTTCAGAAAATCTCTCAGTCAAAATTTCCTTTTTATAAGGAAACCAGCCATATTGGATTAGAGCTCACCCCAAAAGTTTATTTTAATTTAATTACTTCTTAAAATGACTTCTCTTCAGAATGTTGCCACATTCTGGCATCTAGGGGTTAGCACTTCAGCATGAATTTGAGGGGGGCACAACTCAGACCCTAACAATACACAAAATAACTGAAATCAGGATCTCAAAGATATTTGTACACCCATGAATATGGGTATTCAATAGCAGCATTATTCACAATAGCCAAAATGTGGAAGCAACCCAAGTATCCTTCAGGAGACAAAGGGATAAGTAAAATGAGGTATCTACATACAGTGGAACATTATGGTCTTAAAAAGGAAATAAATTCTGATACATGATAGAGCATTGGATGAACCTTGGGGACATTGTGCTAAGTGATTTGAAACAGTCACAAAAAGACAAATATTGCAATTCTACTCACATCAGTCATCTCTACAGTTAATAGAAACAGAAAGTACAGAGTGGCCCCAGAGACTGGGGGAGAGACGAATGGGGAGTTAGTGTTTAATGGGTACAAAATTGCAGTTTTGCAAGGTGAAAGAGTTTGAGATTGGCTGCACAACAGTGTGAATGTACTTAACACTAGTCAACTGTACACCTAAATATGGTCAAAGTGGTAAATTTTATGTTGCTTATATTTTAAATTTAAAAGTTGCATAGATTAGCTGTACATACTTGTTGTACCATTATTAATTTCCTTGTTCTGATAAGGTATTATATTTATGTAAGATGTAATCATTTAGAGACACTGAGTTAAAGGTACAGGGGACCTCTCTGTACTATATTTGCAACTTCCTGTGAATTTTTTATTGCTTCAAAGAAAAGGTTTTTTAATATTATATTCTTGTGTTTAAAAAAAATAAGGAAGTTAGAGACTGCCAATTCAATCTCTTGGACCAGGATAATAGAACTTGGTGAAGACAGAGATTAAAGTGTTTAAACACAGCTTACCCAGGGATGTAACTTTGATCAGAAAGAAGCTTACACACTGAGACCCAGCAGGACCAAGTAACCCATATAATGACTATTACGAGTTATTAGCCGCCAAGGGAAATTGCATTAACAAGCTCTCCTTTTGGCATCGGGACCTTGCTAATGGCTTCCTATTGAGCAAAGTTCTCAACAACATTTCCCCACATGTCAAATGCCCAATATGGCCCAAAAGTAAACCATAAAATGTGGTTCAGATTCTCTCCATGTGTATCATCTGGTGTCCCACTGAGGGCATTGCTATTGTCGTCCAGTCGCTCAGTCATATCCGGCCCTTTGCAATACCATAGACTGAGGCACGCCAGGCTTCCCTGTCTTTTGCTATCTCCCAGAGTTGGCTCAAACTCATGTTCATTGAGTCAATGACGCCATCCAACCATCTCATCCTCTGTCGTCCCCTTCTCCTCCTGGTCTTAGTCTTTCCTAGCATATCACCCAGAGGGCATAGCTATAGTCATGCCTCTGACCAGGGACAACTTGCAGCAGCAGGCTTTTACTCCAAATTCAGACACAAGATTTAACCTTCCCTTGGGAAAAAGCTATTGCTGTACAATTGTTCATGTTGGTTTACTATTTCTTAAATTTGCTGTTTCTGAAATTATTTCCCCCTTTTCACTACACATTTTGCTTCTTGCCATTTTTTCTCTTTAGGCTGGTTTGTTTGCCGTTTTCTCTAAAATTCTGCCAGAGGTCTGTGTAGCAGGCTTGTCTCTGGTTTTATTAATAAACCCCAATGTTTTTGCTCCCTCCGGGGCCCCTAGCTTATTGTTCTCAGCTTGGTCATTCTTGCATGAGCTCCACCTTGCCTGATTCCTGGCTGAGCACACCGACCACAAAAGCGCAAAGCAGAAGGTAGCTGATGTCTTCTACCTAGGACGGGGTATCATTTGTGAGTGGGTGAGGGAAGCACTGATGGGTTCAGTGGATTGGACGAGGCCCATTTGGGGTGGCCCACATGCTGTCTATCTCCCCTAAGTGACCAGTGAGCTATAGTTCCTCTGGTAAAAGGCAGTTGCTATCTATGGCTGATTCATGTTGAGGTTTGACAGAAAACAAAAAAATTCTGGAAAGCAATTATCCTTCCATTAAAAAATAAATACATTTTGGGAGAAAAGGATAGTTGCTATATTCTAAGTTATCAACAACAAGGTAATACTCACTAATATGAACACCCCCTGTGTGTATAGCAACAATTCTAGAAGCTTGACAGGTGAAAAGATACGACAGACTGCATAGATAACCAGAAGGAGTAAGACTAGAGCTTAGGAGTAAGGCTAGGAACAAAGTACAATCAAAATGTGCATACACTGTGTCAAAACTGTGTTATGAGCTAATAAGAATGATAAAAACTTAGAGAATGAGGTAAGAGAGTGCTTTCCAAAGTGTCTGTTCCTCTCAGCTAAACTGACAGGGTGTTTAAAGGACTCTGGCATCAAAATAAATTTGGTAAATTCTCCCAGCTGTGATATTTCTTAAAGGATCTGATAAATAAGTTTGTTTAATCCAAAGTTTACCAGATTATTTATATGTGGAATCTACATATGTGGAATCTTTTAAAAAGTATTATTATTTGTAGTAATAGTAGTATAAGATCTGTTAAACCAAAGCTGTGGAACAGACTTTCTGAAACACAGTTCTAGAATTACCACTGTATATGGCAGTAAGAAGGTCAGTGAGTGACCCTGAGAAAACCTGTGAGAATGGTAGGATTAAACTATTATTAAGATGAAAGAATAAGATGAGGAAATAACAGTGATTATAACCTGTGAGCTGGAGTTCCCAATGAAAGAGATGAGATAGACATTAAAGGAGATGTAATGTAAGGCTATGATTTTTCCTGTGGTCAGGTATGGATGTGAGAGTTGGACTGTGAAGAAGGCTGAGCGCAGAAGAATTGATGCTTTTGAACTGTGGTGTTGGAGAAGACTCTTGAGAGTCCCTTGGACGGCAAGGAGATCCAACCAGTCCATTCTGAAGGAGATCAACCCTGAGATTTCTTTGGAAGGAATGATGATAAAACTGAAGCTCCAGTACTTTGGCCACCTTATGCAAAGAGTTGACTCATTGGAAAAGACCCTGATGCTGGGAGTGATTGGGGGCAGGAGGAGAAGGGGACGACCGAGGATGAGATGGCTGGATGGCATCACGGACTCAATGGACATGAGTCTGAGTGAACTCCGGGAGTTGGTGATGGACAGGGAGGCCTGGAGTACTGTGATTCATGGGGTCGCAAAGAGTTGGACACGACTGAGCGACTGAACTGAACTGATCAACCTTTGCCACTTGCTGGGAAAATGAAGACGCAGTAGACATTTCCTCCATAGGCCTGAGCCACTCATGCCAAGGCTGCCTCATTTGCGTAACTGGGGCCCCTTCCCTAGTTTGCCCTTATTTAAGTGGGCCTTCATCTGCTGTCAGGATCCCTCAGGGAGAAGGCTCCTCCATGGTCCTGCCCCCTCACCTCAGGTCCCACCTCAGCATCCCACTTGGATGGTTGATCTGTTTCTTCCTTATCAATAGATTATTTCATAAGGAGCCAGAGTAAGTTTCAAATGCCCTTGCAGGGAAAATGGGGATGGAGCCAAGTGCTCACTGGGCCAGCTACTGGCTTGTCACTGCTTTGTGGCAGTGGGGTTCTCGGCTTCTCTGCACCCTGATGCCATTATAAACCCGTGTCCAGTCTTCCATGGGGGCAAATGTGTGTCACACCCCTGAGAAGCCAGGGAGGAGAAGGAAAGTAAGTGGTGATGATAAGGAAAATCCACCCGAAGGGAAGTCACCTCCACAGGGTTGCGTCTCTCCAGTAGACAAGGAATTGGGTTTGAGGAATTGCTTGGTGAGTTTTACCACTGTAGGAAAGCAAGCCAAGGATTCCAAGAACAAGAATTAGTTTCCCTTTTTGCTGTGCCTATGTATCAAGAGCTGTCCTGATTGCCAAGTGATTCAACAGTCTATGGAGCAGAAGTTCTGATTTAGGAGGAGATGGGGCTCTAGGGAGAACAGAGCTGAGGGAGTCAAGAGGATCATGGCCTGGGAATGAGGCCCATGTGTCAGTGGTCAGTAGAGGGCCATGTGCTGGAGGCTGTTAGAATAAGGACCCAAGGCAGTGGGTGTGGAGAGAGAGGAGAGGATCAGGGGGTGACATGGGAGCCCTGTTTCACAGGAAGAGTCATTTCAGAGGACAGGGACAGCGTGTGCAGGACATGGGGTCCTGGGAGCAGGCTGGCATGATGCCTGCCCCGGTGTGTCTTTGCAAGTGCAGAAACTTTAAGGATTTATTCTACAGGGACATCTAGGAGGGGCATGGATGATCCTTGGCTGAGATACCACTTTGCCTTCCCTACAAAGCAGCCATGGGCTATGGTTATTCTCAAGTGCCTTCACAGCAGAGAGAGCACAGGAGCCCTGCAGTTTTTGGGGCCTCCAGCTTTCTAGGCCCAAGACACACTGTGGGTCATACATTGTAGCAGGTGTGTACATACCCCTTTGAGCTCTCCACACACCCCTTTGAGCTCTCCCACCATGCATTTGCCAGCAATCCTACCAACTAGGGCTGTTCAAGGATGCTGGCTGGGAGGAGCAGTGGACCCATTTCAGGCCCATTCTCTGGTTCTCAGTCCTCCCATCCATGTCTTCCCTCCAGAGATGCTCCAACTGGACCAGACATCAGAACCCCCAGATGGCTGGTTAAAAGACAGGTTCTGGCCCCATCCACCTAATTTCTGAGTTAGTAGGTTTGAATGCAATGGCACCCCACTCCAGTACTCTTGCCTGAAAAATCCCATGGACGGAGGAGCCTGGTGGACTGCAGTCCATGGGGTCGCTAAGAGTTGAACACGGCTGACCGACTTCACTTTCACTTTTCACTTTCATGCATTGGAGAAGGAAATGGCAACCCACTCCAGTGTTCTTGCCTGGAGAATTCCAGGGACGAGGAAGCTTGTGGGGCTGCCATCTCTGGGGTCACACAGAGTCAGACATGACTGAAGTGACTCAGCAGCAGCAGCAGCAGCAGATTTGAATGGGGCCTGCATTTTACTTTGCACAGAGAGAGAGAGAGAGTTCCAGGTGATGATGATGGTGCTGGTATGGGACCACGTTTTGCAGAACCATTGTTGTAAAGCAGAAGAATTCATGTGAAACAGCAGAAGAACCTGTGCACCAGGGTTGGCCTCAGGCTGTTGTAACAGACTATCACACAATGGGTGGCCAAAAGCAATAAAAGTTATTCTCTCCGGTTCTGAAAGCCAGACATTCTAAATCAAGGTGTGCGCAGCGCCATGCTCCCTCCGTTGTTTCAGTGAGGAAATCCTTCCTCTCCTCTTCTGACTTCTGGTGTCATCAGCAATCCTTGGTGTTCCTTGGTTTGTGGGAGCATCACTCCGTTCATGAGGCTGCCTCCTTCCTGTGTCTTCTCATTGTCTTCCCTCTGTGCATGTCTGTCTCTGAGTTCCAATCTCCCCTTTTTATAAGGGCAGTGGTTATTTTGAATCATGGCCCACCCTCATGATCTCAATTTTAACCTTAATTACTTCTTTAAAAAAAAGTACATCTAAATAAAGCCACATTATGAGGTGCTGGGCATTAGGACTTGAACATATGCAACCTGTAACCGTGCCCTTGGGAGCAGTCAGGTCATGTTCACATCCACAGCTGGGTCTAGACACAGGACTGGGCTGCAAGTAAACTCACCAAATTCTCCCTGTTATGCTACAGCTTAGCCTGTTCCTACAGACACTCACTCCTCAGAAGATGAAGAAGATTCTTTTTTTTTTTTCTGCTGCCTTTGAAGCCTCAGCAGTGGCCACACCTTCCCGAATTGAGACCTCCAAAATCCAGTGCAGGCTGTTCATTGTCTTCAAATATAAAAGGGAGGGTGCCACCCAGCTGCTCTGCAGACTAGGAAGCAATGTAGGAACGTTTCAGGACCCTAAGGGCATTAACCACCTGGGAAGAGTCATGAGAAACATAGGGCTATATTTTTCAAGGAGCCCAAGGATGAGGAGGGTAGATTCCCAAACAGGTCCTGTGCAAGAGAGCAAACAGAGCTCTCACAGCATAGACCCATGTGCCCAATTATGACACAATGACCTCATAACCTGATAGATGAGACGGGCTCTGTCTTCCCACCTTGACCGCTATAGTCACCTGCTCAGGCTGCTATAACAGAGCAGCACTGACAGGGTGACTGCAAGCCCAGACATTCATTTCTGGCCGTTCTGGAGGCTGGAAGTCCAAGATCAAGTTCTGGCTGAACTTGTCCCACCTGAAAGTTCACTGTCTGGCTTGTAGAGGACACCTTCTCACTGTGCTTGCATGTGGTGGAAAGAGATTGAACTCTTTTCCTCTCCTTGCGTGCATGTGCGCTAAGTCGCTTCAGCTGTGTCTGACTCTTGGAGACCCTATGGGCTGTAACCTGCCAGGCTTCTCTGTCCATGGGATTCTCCAGGCAAGAATACTGGAGTGGGTTGTCATGCCCTCCTCCAGGGGCTCTTCCTGGCCCAGGTATTGAATCCATGCCTCGTGCATTGGCAGGTGGATTCTTTATCACTAGTGTCATCTGGAAAGCCCTTTCTTCTGCTTATAAGGGCACTAATCCCATCATAAGACCCCTGTCCCCCACATGACCTCATCTAAACCTAGAGCATGCAAGTATGCCCAATCATGTCCTACTGTTTGCAACCCCATGGACTGTAGCCCACCAAGCTCCTCTGCCCATGGGATTTCCCAGGCAAGAATCCTGGAGCGGGTTGCCACTTCCTCCTCCAGGGGATCTTCCCCATCCAGGGATGGAACCTACATCTCTCACATTGGCATGCAGATTCTTTACCACTGAGCCATCTGGGAATTCCCCATCTAAACCCAATCACTTCCCTAAAACCCAAGCTCCAAATATCATCACATAAGAGGTTAGGGCTCCAGCATATGAATTTGGCAGGGATACAAGCATTCAGTCCACAGCAATAACCCACTGTAAATATGGCTTGGAAGTTATTATGCTTGGATTCCTCAGACCCCCTGGTCATTCTGCTGGAACATGGTGGCATAGGGACTTCCTGTCTCTAGATTTGAGCCTTGGATCTGATCTCTGCAGCCCTCACCATGGGGGACCTTATGGACACATCCAAGCTCTGACTATACCCCTGGAAATATCTTCTCTTGATCACCCAGTGGGTCTACAATTGTACATGCCCAAGGCACATTTGAACAGAGACAAGGCTAAGAAGCAGCCAGAGAGCATTTATGCAGACTGAATGGGGCCCTCTGAGCATAAGCAGGGGGCCACTCTCCTTCAGGTTTAGGGAAAGTGAGAAACAGGACTCTCTCCCATCTCTGTGGTTCACTGAACTTCCCAGGAGGTGACCTTGACATTTGCCTCTGGCTGCAGTGGGGGGCTTTGGAGCTTGAAGGTAGCCCTCAAAACCTGCCAGGGGTTTGTTGAAGCTCAGACTCTAGTCCCAGCACACAGGAGTTCTGTTTGGAGGGTATGGCCTGGGGCTTGGGCAGGGTTCTTTGGACTAGGAGCCATGATGCAGTAGCCTGTGGTCAGAGAGCTGGGATGGGGGAGCCGGGGTGTCCAGACTGTCCTTGAAATCCTTAGCATAGATTTTCACAAAGCCCGTTTTGACAATATGGGGAATCAGAAATGTGTTCAGAGCACAAGTGTTTCTGGCAAATTTTCAGATTTCTCATTCACATGTAGAGGGTTATGGCCGTGTGTGTGTGTGTGTGTGTGTGTGCACAGATATACAAATGTACACAAGCATATGTATGTATGTATGTATATATATATATGTGTAATTTATTTAAACAGTGTGTCAATGTTGGTGAAGAAGAGGGAGTTTAAAGTAGGAGTCTGAGGTATCATCCTAAAGAGAGATAATCTGTTTACAGGGAAAACTTTTTTGAAGTTATGGTCAATTCCCCACGTTCTTGACCATGAGAACATAAAGTCAAAGGCTTGCAGGGAGTGACTCAGGAGGTCTGTGAAAGCAGCTGTAACCAGAGCAGGAGCTCGGCCTGGCTCTGCCAGAGGAAAGCATCCTCTAGGATGGATAACAGAGACGATTTTGAGGATTGGACAGGAAGAACTGCTCCCCCTTCAGCCCTTGAATTTACTTTTTCTAATTCAAGAACTTCTGGAGTCATCGAATGTGTTCAGAAAAGAGGCTTAGTAATTTATTCACCAACATACACACACAGTCACAGGAAGTTTTCATTAGACTATGACGTGTGAGAGATGGGACATAACATACAAATTCTGTCCTGCGTTTCATGTGCCTGTGTGCAGTAGGTATTAAAACAGTGACGATATTGACACTGTAGGCACACCCACCTTTATACAGTACACACTGGTGGCTCAGACCGTAAAGAATCTTCTTGCAATGTAGAAGATCTTTCCAATGTTGGGAAGGTCCCCTGGAGGAGAGCATGGCAACCCAATCCAGTGTTCTTGCCTGGAGAATCCCCATGGACAGAGAAGCCTGGTGGGCTACAGTCCATGGGGTCACAAAGAATCAGACACGACTGAATGACTAAGCACAGCACATGTAGGGGACTTATTGTAACTTGGGGCGTCCTAAACAGCATTGCCCAGAGAAAGCAGGAGCAAAGCCCTGCCAATCGAAATAACAGCCTTCCTCCTGGCCCTGCTCCCTGTGGGCAGGCAGGTGGTTGATCCCTCCCACCTCTGGAATAAATGGGCAGCATGCGTTTCTGCTCCTTTACTTGGTATCTTAACTGATGCTCTATATTTTTCACTGGGTCCTTACACATAGGAAAACTGCTGTGGGTTGCAAGGACAGAGTGGGAATGCAGTCATGGTCCCAACAAAGTCCTGATTCCTCATGGAAGCCTTCTGCACCTGGGAGGCTCTGGAGGACCCTGAAGGCCCCTACTGCCAGTCACTCATGTGGGATTTAAAGACATACCGAGGACATTTGGTTCTTTGTGAACTGCTAAGACACAGGCTCTCACAGGGAGGTGAATGGAACAGCAGCTTGGAAACCTCTTATGCTCTGGATGCAGCTGACAGAGGAAGGGGGATAAACCCACAGCAGGGTTAATAGTGAGGCTGAATAAAGGCTGAGCATGAGCGTAAGCAGGCCTAGTGGAAGCTGTGTCTGAAAATACTGAACTGGACAACGTGTCCCCGAGGCCTGCTGGCTGCTTTGCCTGCTGCAGTAACGGCTGAAGAATCTGAAGAAGAGCCAGTTCTGCCAGCAGCCTGTTCCCTGGCTTTTCCCAGCACTGGTCACCATCCCTCCAGACAAGGGAGAGTGCTCCGTAACAGCCAGCAACTGACACCTCAGCCCCAGGCTCCTCTCTCCACCAGGGCCTGCTGGACCAGTCCTGCAACGTCAAGGTCATGAGCCTGGGGGCTGGAACCTGCAAGTCTGAAGTGAAGCCCTGGCTGTTGCTGATGTGGGGAGGAAGGACCAGGTTGTTCTGGAAAGGAGAAGGTGGGAGCTGATGACTGCCTGGTTCTCAGAAGTGGGAATGGGTGGCAGAATCAGCTTCTGTTTCTAGAAAAGACTTTATGCCAGGGAGGTGAGACAACAGAACTGTGCCTTGATGGGTGCTGTGACCCTGTTTGGAGATGGTGTCAGTCTGCCTGCCCTTGAGGGATTGAGGCATGGTCCTCTGTGACAGCTTGGGGACCCAGGACGTGACTTCTCATGTGCTTTTGATACTCAGGAATTCTGTGATTAAAAGTCATGTACAGGAGTGCCAACTTGAGATAAGAAGAACAGCCACAAACGCAGCCAGAATTGGACATGTAAAACTCAAGGGAGCCTTTGCTCGTAAGAGCCTTGTGGGTCTGAATTCCTCTGCCCTGCTGTTGTGGGCTGGTGCCGACACATGTCCGGCGTTGCCTGTCAGCTGGGAGCCAAGGGGACAGAAGTTCTGTAATCAGCTGCCTTCAGGGATGGGGCTGGAGGATCCAACAGCTCATGGCTTCCTGGGGAATCCGGCAGCCCTGCATTACTATTCACTGGTGTTGGCTTCCTCAACTATAAGATAAAATAAACAGAAGGTAAAATACAGAAGGGTTGTTATTTGGTCCCATTTACAGAATTAATTAATTCTTCTGATTGTGTGGATAGTACAGTCAGATTTGCTAGATCTTCTCATTTTCTTTTGGGAGAGGGTTTACATTGAGACATATTTTACATTAACTTTATATTACTTTCAGATGTACAAAAATAATTGGATACATGTATATATTGTGAAGTGATCACCACAATAAATTTAGTGGCAACCATGACCACATACATTTTCTTTTCTTCTGATGATAGGTCCTTTTTTTAATGCTTCTATTTTGGTAAGGTAATCAGAAGCAAGAATATCCACTAGAGTATGACTTTCAAACTCAATGGGTTGTGAAATCAATTAAGTAAAGTTTGAACTGTGATTAGCATTTAAAAAAAAATGTGAAATAGGAATGGAATAGGAGACAGCAGAGAACCCTGAATCCTCTATTTGCTTTCTTTCCAACGTCACACCCAAGATGTGATGCATTCAGGTCCTGATGTTCAGGCCCTGTCTGCCTCTTCCAAAATCAATAGCTCCTCACACCTCCCTCCCTGCCCTCCACCCACCCTGACCCCCTTGTTTTGTTTCCTATGAGTGGGGAATTTTCCTCCACTCAGATTAATGCCCAGATATCAGTTTCTCTTAAATGTCACTCCTGACCCTGCTCCTTTCATCTTGACCTTAACCCTGCTTCATCCTTCTTTGAGATCTCATCACTATCTGATGTCATGGTATAGCTATGTGATTTTCACTGCGGACTGTCTCTGTCTTTACATTATCAACTCCATCCAGAAGGGACATTGTCTAGCTCCCTGCCGTCTTCCCAGCAGCTGGAACGAATCCTGGGATACAGTGGATACTCAATAAATACTTGTTATTTTTGAAGGAATGAATGAAAAATGAAATGGATTGCCATTTACTATGTCCATCCTTATGTCATTCAGTTGTGATGAGATCAAATAAAAGAATACAAACCCAATGTCCCCAACATAGTTAGCACTCAAGAAATGCTATGCATTACACTGTTTTACTTTCTCTGCATTTTCAGGTCATTCATTACTCTTGACATTTTAAAATATGTGTCCCTTGAAAAGAAATATATCCTGTATTCCCCAATAAGTGAGAGTTTCTGAGATGAAAACACAGTTATTTTAAAAGCTGAAATTGAAAATGTTAGTGTCCTGAGAATACATGAGTTGATGGAAGGTGTTCATGCAGTTTCCAAAAGCACGCACAGCCAGTATCCCAAGGGGGATTTCAGTGCAGTTGGTACTTCTGCACGTTCAGCGGTCATGAGAGCTTCGTATTTCAGAGTTCACATTCTTTCTGAATACCGAAGGCCAAAGGTATTTCGAGTATGCATTGAATATTTCCAAATCCACACATTCTTTGGGGTCCCCTTGGCTCAATTTTAGAGTGCTGCTAGTTCCCTATTTGGAAAGGATTTGGGGAAAGGAGTTCCTGGATGCCAGGAGCTGCTAGATGTCATTGGAGAAATATTTCTCTCTTGTGATGGTTTAATAATAGAAGTACTTTTCATTCACACATTCATGCTAAACTTAACTATGCAGTCATGACTTGGTCTCTAAAGATGAGGCATTTTACCTGTGAAGGAGCTGGGTAGAAACAAAGGTATCTGAGGAATGCATTAGAGGTGCCCCAGCACACTCCTGGCACTCTTTGCAGGAACATTTGGTACCATGCACCATCAGGCCAAACCATGTCCTAAAATAAGCTTACTGTGTGGTTCTGAGCTAAATGAGGTCAGTCTGAGAGTTGAGACAGAAAACATTTCTCAGGTTGCTCTCTTGAATGTGTGTGGCAGACAGACTGTGTGGCAGTGTATCAAGGTAGACTGCATGTCAACCAATATATTGTCTGCATCCTGTTACTATGAAAACGATCATGCATATGGACCTACAGGGTCCATGCATATTTCTGTCTGTGTAAGTGTCAGCTGGCAGGACAAAACTCAACTATTTACTTCTACTTTGCCTTGTTAGAACTTTTGGGAAAAAAGTTCCCAAAATAAACTTCTTTCTTTTATGCTGAAGTATTTTTTGCCTGTTTGCCCCTCTTGTCCTCTTCCCCAGGTTTCACATATGTTGGGTATTGATTGATCCTATGTGCCAGGCACCTGTGCTAAGTGCTTACATGTTCTGTTGCTGCTAATTCTCTCAAGAGTCTATGAAGTCTGTATTATCAAGTTTATTTTACAAATGTGGACAGTGAGGTTTTCCTGTGGGTCTTCTTCCTATGGAATAACGAGACCCAGTGTTCCTACTCAGATCTCCAACATTGGAAGGCCCACTTGCAGACTCACTTCTACAGAACCTCCTCCTGGGAAGTGATGGGAAACTCTGCAGGTCCCAGGCAGCCTGTCTGGACCACATCCACATCCCACTTCCTGGAGGCTGAGTGTCGACATCAGTCAGGGGAACTGCTTCTGCTGCCCACTCTCTTCTCTTCCTCTTATCTCTCAAGAGTGTGCCCAAAGGCTCCTGGAACTAGAGGACATTAGAGTTTATTTTGCAATTGCACTTTGGGGAATTATGGGCTGCTTGAGGCTGTTCCTGGGAATTGATTTGCAGCTGCACAGCTGTGCCAGTGAATGGATGTGTGTTGGGGGGATGTTGGTATAGCAGTGGGGTGTCCCAGGCTCCCTAGAAATGGAAAGGCATCCTTAGGAATTCTGAGCCCACCTGAGATCAAGAGGGGCCAGGTCTACTCAAACCTAGACATGGCTGTGGGTCAGGGAGGACAGAGACCTGCATTTCCCAGGTACAGTGGGGGTGGTGACAAGTTCTAAGGACACTGGGAGACTGTGACTTTAGGAAGAAAACAAGGGGATCTTACTCTTAGATGGGAAGAAGGTTAGTCAGGCACCTTGTTGCAAGTGCTTGATCAGGTCGGTGATGTGGCCAGCACCTTTCACACTTTGATCTGGGTTCTAAGCTGTATCTTAGAACATACCGAATATAGCCAATATCACTGTGTGTTAGAGGCCAAAAAGGCAGTGGGGAGTGTGCTGATGATCATGGGAGTAGAGGGTCCTCTACACTAAGTGGAATAGAAAGAAGATGCTGTGGGCAAAGGCCCTGAGGGCAGTTGGGAAAAGGGAGGAAATGACTTAGTCCTTCCTGACTGAAAGAGCAGCCCACTCTTGCTATGGTCTTGCTGGACACAAAGGATGAATGTCAGCCTGATGCATTGTATTGAGTTGTTCTAGGGCTTTCCAGGGCTGGACTCTACTGGTGGCTCAGACAATAAAGAATCTGCCTGCAATGCAGGAGACCCAGGTTTGATCTCTTGGGCAGGAAGATCCCCTGGAGAAGGGAATGGCTACTCACTCCAGTATTCTTGCTGGGAAATCTCATGGACAGGAGAGCCTGGAGCACTATAGTTTGCATGCTGCAAAGAGTCATACATGACTGAGTAACTAACACTTTCACTTTCCAGGGCTTGACTTCATCACGACTTCAGTTCCTTGAGCATGGGTTCACCCAATCATCCAAGAAGCATCGCTTCAGCCCTACTGGGTGACATGCAGAGCTGTAGGTGCTAAGGATGCAGCTCCAAGCAGAAGACAAAAGTCCCTACCGGGGGAGCTGACTTCTACTGTGGGGTTGGCACATGTTTTCATACACATTTTAAGCTCTGGGCTACATGTGATCTCTGTTGCATCTATTCAACCCTGCAAAACATCCACAGACACGACACTCATGCAGTGGGGTGGCCACGCCCCAGTACAGAGTCATCTACAAAACCAGGTGCCCGGCCTGCCGGAAGATTTGGCCCAAGTAGTAGTTTGTTGACCTCTGCTCTAGTGAAGAAGATTAGAAAAGGCTCTTTAGGGTTCAGTTCCGTCGCTCAGTTGTGTCCAACTCTTCACGACCCCATGGACCACAGTACACCAGGCCTCCCTGTCCATCACCAACTCCCAGAGTCTACTCAAACTCATCTCCATTGAGTCGGTGATTCCACCCAACCATCTCTTTAGGGTTCAGTTCATTTCAGTCGCTCAGTCGTGTCCAACTCTTTGCGACCCCATGAATCGCAGCACACTAGGCCTCCCTGTCCATCATCATCTCCCGGAGTTCACTGAAACTCACATCCATCGAGTCAGTGATACCATCCAGCCATCTCATCCTCTGTCATCCCCTTTTCCTCCTGCCCCCAATCCCTCCCCAAATCAGAGTCTTTTCCAGTGAGTCAACTCTTCACATGAGGTGGCCAAAGTACTGGAGTTTCAGCTTCAGCATCATTCCTTCCAAGGAAATCCCAGGGCTGATCTTCTTCAGAATGGACTGGTTGGATCTCCTTGCAGTCCAAGGGACCCTCAAGAGTCTTCTCCAACACCACGGTTCAAAAGCATCAATTCTTCGGGCTCAGATTCTTCCAAATTCATTTTTCTCTCAATGCCTTTGTAGGCTACCCTACACTTGAGTTGGTTTCAGAGCATCCTGTGCCAGTCCCTGGCACCTCATCACCTTGCTGGAGAGGTCAAGACAGCAGAGGTGCTGCCAGAAGACACCTTCTGTTATGGCCTAAGTCATGTCCCTCAAATTCACATGTTGAAGTCTTAATCACCAGGGCCTTAGAATATGACTGTATTGGGAGACAGGGCCTTCAAAGAAGTGATTAAAATAAAATGAGGTCATTAGGGTGGGCCTGGTGTCCTTATAAGAAGAAGAGATTAGGGCACAGACATGCATGAAAGGAAGAGCATGTGAGGACACAGGGAAGAGATGGCCAACTACAAACCAGGGTGAGAGGCCTCCAGAGGAACCAACCCTCCTAACACCTTGATCTTGGATATCTAGCCTCTAGCACCCAGTCTGGGGCAATGATCTGGCAGCTCAAACAAGCTAGTAGACCTGCCCTGTCCCACGTGTGAGTGAGTGAGTGAAGTTGCTCAGTCGTGTCTGACTCTTAGTGACCCCATGGACTGCAGCCCACCAGGCTCCTCTGTCCATGGAATTTTCCAGGCAAGAGTACTGTAGTGGGGTGCCATTGCCTTCTCCCTTTAGAACAATATATAGCAGTTAAAAGTCTCTCGATCTCCCTGAAATGCTTAATAGATTCTCCTGTTGCCGTTTTAAACTGTCTTTCTTTCCATATTGCAGCATGAGCATGTAAAGTCAAATAAGCATACTTAGAATCTGAGTAGATATTTACCCACTGCCCTTTGCTTAACTGTAGAGCTCAGGTCGGAGCCACAAGCTCCGCTAACTGAGCACTGGTTCCCTGGGGGAGAGATTTTGCTTCCAAAACCTGAGCAGTCACCACGGCATAACCTGCTTTGCACTTTCCATCTCCAACAAAAGAACTGCCATCTGTAAATATCCAAACTGTCAGGGCAGAGGAAGAGATGGATGCTCATCACCAGATGCTCTTACAAGACCTGAGAAACCCCAGGTCTCCTTCTTCTTCCCTTTTCTTTCCTGGCCTTGAATGGGCAGCTGCCATACTGTCTTATCAGCTCCTTTTGAGAAGGAGATGCCTGGGTGGTAAAAATAATTCAGAGAGAGGATAAGAATTTGTAGAGATGAAACTGAGGAAAACACCCTTCCTAGCCTCCACAAGATGGGAAATATGTGTTAAAACCATCAGGTAAAAGGAAACACTTTCATCTTTCACTGGAGTTGCTTTCTCAAGGAGTGCCCCAGGCTGGGTGAGAGACTTGGTCATTGGCTTGGGTGGCAGGTGTCCTGCAGGAGAAGCACTGGAGCTGGGTCTTGGCATCAGAGAATCTGATTGTCCAAACTCTGGAGTCATTAGAAAAGCAAACAGTAGACCGCTGAGGTATGTGCTGTGCAGACCTCCAGCCTAGGCGTTCATGTGAGCAGTGTAGCCAGTTCAAGAATAAAATAATCCTATCAGTGCTCCAGGATCGTGGTGTTTTTGAGAATCAAACGTACAAGCTGCTCTTGCAAGCAGAGGATCAAGAGCCTCTGGAAGACCTGATTCCCAAACCAGGGGCCCCTCTGGGTATCTATCTCTGAGGCTACTGGGGCCCAGGCCAGAGTGCCTGCTTCATTCCAAGTGGAGAGCCCTACCAGCCACAGCATGGTCCTTCCCAATCCCCCAACCCCTGCTTAAGCTTCAGCCAAGCCTTTGGCCGTATCTAAGCATGATGGCTTGAATGCCCCTCCGACATGACTATGCAGTGGTAAAGAACAAGTTGGTAATATTTGATCAATCATAAGTTGGAATATGGCAAGGCTGTATATTGTGATCCTGCTTATTTAACTTATATGCAGAGTACATCATGTGAAATGCTGGACTGGATAAATCACAGACTAGAATCAAGATTACTAGGAGAAATATCAACAATCTCAAATATGTAAATGATAACACTCTAATGGCAGAAAGTGAAGAGGAACTAAAGAGCCTCTTGAAGGTGAAAGAGGAGAGTGAAAAGCCTGGCTAAAACTCAACATTCAAAAAACTGAGATCATGGCATTCAGTACCATCACTTCACAGCAAATAGATGGGGGAAAACATGGAAATAGTGACAGACTTTATTTTCTTGGGCTCCAAAATCACTGCTAGTGGTGACTGCCACCATGAAATAAAGAGATGCTTGCTCCTGGAAAGAAAAGCTATGACAAACCTAGACAGCTTATTAAAAAGCAGAGACATCACTTTGTCAACAAAGGCTTACAGTCAAAGCTGTGTTTTTTTCAGTAGTCATGTATGGATGTGAGTGTTGGGCCACAAAGAAGCCTGAATGCTGAAGAATTGATGCTTTCAAATTGTGGTGTTGGAGAAGACTCTTGAGAATCCCTTGGACTGCAAAGAAATCACACTAGTTAATCCTAAAGGAAATCAACATTGAATATTCTTTGAAAAGACTGTTTTTGAAGTTGCAACTCCAATACTTTGGCCACTAAATGTGAAGAGACAACTTATTGTAAAAAACCCTAATGTTGAGAAAAGATTGAGGATAAAAGGAGAAGCGGGTGGCAGAGGATGAGATGATTAGATAACATCATTGACTCAATGGACATAAATTTGAGCAAACTTTGGGAGATAGTGGAGGACAGAGGAAGCTGGTGTGCTGTTAGACCATGGGGTCACAAAGAGTCAGAAATGAATTAGCGACTGAACAATAAACCAGTTCCATCTGGTTAAAGTCACACATCCCGAGGCCTGAAGACCACATTACTCCAGGTTTAACCTCTCAGTCTATCCTGGCATTTGGAGTTCTGTGGGACCCATGGCTCTAGGAATGGCAGGACAGGGCATGCAGCTTGTACCCATGCGTTAGGTACACTGTGTGTTAGGGAATGGCATCCACAGTCGTGGTGAAATCCCTATTAGAGGCATGACCTGTACAGTGGTAAGTGGCCTTGGTGGTTGTTAAGGAAGGGAGTGACTGTCAAATGCCAAGCACCTCTACAAAATGTTACTAGAAAATCTGAGTCTAAACTGAAATGCAAGCTTTCTATTTTAAGATTTGGTATTTTAAGTAAAATTATTAGTGGAACTCCATAATAGTTGCTTTCCTTGGCTTGTCATGATAGCAGGAGGGTTTCGGCATGGGATTGTTCATAGGGCTCTGCTTTGTTAGGGGCCCACAGGGATGGGGAGGGAGGTGGAGGGGAGCTGCAGGCCTGGCCTAAGAACTGTTGCCCTATGACTGCTCCTACCACCAAGCTGGCCAGGGGAGACAGGCAAGGTTCCAGCCTCTTGGGAGACTGGGTGGAGGCTGTAGTCTGTCTAGTAGCTGGAGAGAGGGCTGTGGTCAGGAGTTGAATGGGGCCTCAAGGCCTTGGAAATCTTTGGAGAAGCTTGGGGTTGGGGAAGGCATGACCATTGGCCCAAAGGTTTGGTTATGATCATCTGGCTCCTGGGGAAAAGCACACTCAGGGGATGGTGTCTGCCAAGGTTCTGGATGGCTTTGTGTCAAGGGATGGCTCCAGAGCCTGAGGACCAGGACTCAGTGGGCAGCTCGTGTTGTCGATGCCTCCCGAGGCCCCTTTAGCCGTTATGCTAAGCATGTCACTGTGCTTGGTTAAGAGCTGTGTACAGGGAGACTGAGCCAGAACACTTTTTTTTTGTAGCTTTTTCCTTCAGAGTTTTGTGGAAATAAGTTTCTACAGACAGGCCTGGCCAGGGACAGAGGTCTGTTTTGTGTAGGAACAATGACTACATTTTCCCCTGGAAACAACATGGGGATCCCAGGCAGCTTAGCTCTGGCAGGGCCCCCGTCCATGGGCAGATGTGCCCACATGCCTCATTTCGCACCAGGCTGTCTGACCAGCAGACAGTGAGCAAGGGAAAGACCGTGAGGCAGGCCTGCCTGCTCACTGTGTATGGGCCCACAGTGAAGTCTGTGACCCAAGCTGCAGACCCTGGCTGCCTTGCTCCACTCCGTGGAGACAGCAGGTCCTCTGAGCCCCTAAGAGTGAGCAGCATCAGCATCGAGAAAGAGGCTGGGGTGCAGGGTCAGAAACCACTCAGCATCTAGCCGTTCTCTAAATGTCAGAGATTCCCAAGAGGAAACACTGTTGCCAGGACCAAATGGGAAGCACCAGAGTAAGGAACAGACTGGGAAGAGCACATGGTGCCCGCACTCCTCATTCCCGGGAGTTGGCAGGATCAAGATCACGAGATAGTGGGCGCCTGACAGCAGATGGGCAGTCGAGGCAGAAGCTGGTCCTCAATTTATTTGGACCCACCAGTCTCTGTTTCTTTTCTCTATTTTTACCAACATGATACATGCTCACAGTTTAAAAAAAAAAAAAAAGAGGGGAATTCCCTGGCAGTCTAGTGGTTAAGACTCCATGCTTCTGTTGCAGGGAGAGTGAGTTCAGTCCTGATCGGGGAATTAAGATCCCACAAACTGCGTGGTGTGGGAATCCCTGGTGGCTCCTGGTAGAGAATTCGCCTGTTAATGCAAGAAATGCAGCTTTGATCTCTAGGTCAGGAAGATCTCCTGGAGAAGGAAATGGCAACCCACTCCAGTATTCTTGCCTGGAAAACCCCCATGGACAGAGGAGACTGGCGGGCTACAGTCCATGGGGTCACAGGAGTGGGATAAGATTCTGCGATGAAACAATGATAACAACAATCTAGGTAGTACAGCCAAACAGAACAAAACAAAACCCCAAACAAACAAAAATAAGGAAGGAAGGATGAAAGCAAGAAAGGGGGAAAGGATCTTAAAGTGGAAGCAGTGTCTTTCCCTCCTGACCTCAGCTCCACCCAGAAGTAACCTCTAGGAAGGCTTCCGGCTTTATTTCTCTCACTGCCCTGCCGCCACAGAATAGTCAGTTATTTTCTCTTTATCTGTAGGTTAAGGCATTATCATTTTTTTCATCAGTTCATTAAGAGGTGTTTCTCTGGTTTTATATTTTACCCTATTTATCTCTAACTCCTTACTTCTATTTCAAGGCCCTCTGGAGAGTCACAGGTACTTGTATGCCTCATGCCTGCAAAACAGAGGTGTGCTTGTACAGTGTTTTGTGTTTTTACATTTGTTTTTATTTTTTTATTTTTTAAAATTAATTTTTATTTTTTTAGTTTGTTTTGCTTTACAATATTGTATTCGTTTTGCTACACATCGACATGGATCAGCCACGAGTGTACATGAACTCCCAATCCCGACCCCCACCTCCCCCCTCCCGCCCCACACCCTCTCTCTGGATTATCCCCGTGCATCAGTCCCAAGCATCCTGCATCCTGCATCAAACCTGGACTGGCGATTCATTTCACTTATGATATCACATGTTTGTTTTTAATCCGCACCAAATGTGTGAGGCTAGATTCTTATTCCCTCTCACTTTCTAGGCAGTCAGTGTTGGGGAGCGCTCTCTCCCCGAGGCTGCACATCTGCCTTAACGCTACCAGCTGTAGACTCTGCACCTTCCACACCCTACAACTTCACCGATCACAGGAAACCCAGTCGTGAAAATCCTCGGACCTCCGGATATCACCTTTGGTGACATCTCTGGGGTACATCCTTAGAAGTGGAATTGATGGCTTGTCAGTTATAAAAAAGCTGGACTTTACTAAACAATGCCTGGATACTTTCAGCACATTTGGGCAAGGTCACTAGTGGGCTTTCCACAAGAGTATGATGGTTCCTATCTCCCCAGACCTTTCATTGGTGTCACTCAATTTGCTAGCCTGCCAATCTGAGGTACATATATATAAAAATTATATATATATGTATACACACACACACATGTATATGTATGTGTACATATGTGGATAGATAGACAGAGGTATATATAGCTCTCACCATTATTATAATTTGGATATGTCTGCGGCTGCTGCTGGTGCTAAGTCACTCCAGTCATGTCCAACTCTGTGCGACCCCATAGAGGGCAGCCCACCAGGCTCCCCCATCCCTGGGATTCTCCAGGCAAGAACACTGGAGTGGGCTGCCATTTCTGATTAATAGCAAATTTGAGCATTTCTGCATATATTGGCAGGGCTTTCCTGATAGCTCAGTTGGTAAAAAATCGACCTGCAATGCAGGAGACCCCGATTCAGTTCCTGGGTTGGAAGATCTGCTGGAGAAGGAATAAGATACCCATTCCAGTATTCTTGGGCATCCCTTGTGGCTCAGCTGGTAAATAATTCACCTGCAATGCAGGAGACCTGGGTTCGATCTCTGTGTTGGGAAGATTCCCTGGAGAAGGGAAAGGCTGCCCACTCCAGTATTCTGGCCTCCTTATATTGTTTATCATGGGTTCCTCCACTTATGAACTGCTTAATTGTATCTTGAGAAACCTGTATGCAGGTCAGGAAGCAACAGTTAGAACTGGACATGGAACAACAGACTGGTTCCAAATAGGAAAAGGAGTATGTCACGGCTGTATATTGTCACCCTGCTTATTTAACTTCTATGCAGAGTACATCATGAGAAACGCTGGACTGGAAGAAACACATGCTGGAATCAAGATTGCTGGGAGAAATATCAATAACCTCAGATATGCAGATGACACCACCCTTATGGCAGAAAGTGAAGAGGAACTAAAAAGCTTCTTGATGAAAGTGGAGAGTGAAGAGGTTGGCTTAAAATTCAACATTCAGAAAACGAAGATCATGGCATCTGGCCCCATCACTTCATGGGAAATAGATGGGGAAACAGTGGAAACAGTGTCAGACTTCATTTTTCTGGGCTCCAAAATCACTGCAGATGGTGATTGCAGCCATGAAATTAAAAGACGCTTACTCCTTGGAAGAAAAGTTATGACCAACCTAGATAGTATATTCAAAAGCAGAGATATTACTTTGCTGACTAAGGTCCATCTAGTCAAGGCTATGGTTTTTCCTGTGGTCATGTATGGATGTGAGAGTTGGACTGTGAAGGAGGCAGAGCACTGAAGAATTGTTGCTTTTGAACTGTGGTGTTGGAGAAGACTCTTGAGAGTCCCTTGGACTGCAAGGAGATCCAACCAGTCCATTCTGAAGGAGATCAACCCTGGGATTTCTTTGGAAGGAATGATGCTGAAGCTGAAACTCCAGTACTTTGGCCACCTCATGTGAAGAGTTGACTCATTGGAAAAGACTCTGATGCTGGGGGGATTGGGGGCAGGAGGAGAAGAGGACGACAGAGGATGAGATGGCTGGATGGCATCACTGACTCAATGGACATGAGTCTGAGTGAACTTGGGGAGTTGGTGATGGACAGGGAGGCCTGGCGTGCTGCAATTCATGGGGTTGCAAAGAGTCGGACACAACTGAGTGACTGAACTGAACTGAACTGAACTGAATTTTATCTTTTGCTCATTTGTAAAAGTCCCTTTCCAGGTACACACGGTCAGTGTTACATTTTGCTAATACCTTCTGCCATCTGTTACCCACAAGTAGACAAAGTAAATAAACTCCATAAGGGCACTGAATACCAGGTGGATAAAAGCGAAGAAAAAATACCTTTTTTGTTGCCATTAGTATACATTCTATATCTATATGTAACTACAAGCTTGAGCTAGTTATTGTATTATTCAACTCATATCATTTCATTTCAGTCATTCAGTCGTGTCTGACTCTTTGCGACTCTGTAGACTGCAACATGCCAGGCTGCCCTGTTCATCACCAAGAGATACCTGGAGTAACACACAAGTTTGGCCTTGGAGTACAAAATGAAACAGGGCAAAGGCTAACAAAATTTTGACAAGAGAACACACTGGTCATAGCAAACATCCTCTTCCAACAACACAAGAGATGATTCTACACATGGACATCACCAGATGATCAATACCAAAATCAAATTGATTATGTTCTTTGCAGCCAAAGATGGAGAAGCTCTATACAGTCAGCCAAAACAAGACTGGGAGCTGACTGTGGATCAGATCATGAACTCCTTATCACAAAATTCAGACTCAAATTGAAGAAAGTAGGGAAAACCACTAGACCATTTAGATATGACCTAAATCAAATCCCTTACGATTATACAGTGGAAGTGACAAATAGATTCAAGGGATTAAAGCTGATAGTCAGTGTGCTTGAAGAAGTATAGGCAGAGGTTCATAACATTGTACAGGAGGTGGTAATCAAAACCATTTACAAGAAGAAAAAAATGCAAAAAGGCAAAATGGTTGTCGAGGAGGCCTTACAAAAATAGTTGAGAAAAGAGAAACTATAGGCAAAGGAAAAAAGGAAAGATATACCCATCTGAATGCAGAGTTCCAAAGAAAAGCAAGGAGAGATAAGAAAGCCTTCCTAAGAGTCAGACATGACTGAGCGACTGAACTGAACTGAACTGAAGTGATCAGTGCAAAGAAATAGAGGAAAACAGTAGAATAGGAAAGACTGGAGATCTCCTCAAGAAAACTAGAGATAGCAAGGTAACATTTCATGCAAAAATGGACACAATAAAGGACAGAAACTGTATGGACCTAACAAAGCAGAATATATCAATCAAGAAGAGGTAGCAAGAATACACAGAAGAACTATACAGAAAAAGATCTTAATGACCCAGATAACCATGATGGTGTGATCACTCACCTACAGCCACACATCCTGGAGTGTGAAATCAAGTGGGCCTTAGGAAGCATCACTACAAACAAAGCTAATGGAGGTGATGGAATTCCAGCTGAACTATTACAAATCTGAAAAGATAATGTTGTGAAAGTGCTGCACTCAATATGCCAACAAATTTGGAAAGCTCAGCAGTGGCCACAGGACTGGAAAAGGTCAGTTTTCATTCCAATCCCAAAGAAAGGCAATTGCAAAGAATGTTCAGACTACCACACAATTCAACTCATATATCTTTGCTTTTTTTATGAATCATAATTCTGTTATGAGAATGGTATTATATTAATTAATTATATAGCCACACATTTTTGAGGCTACATTCTGATTTCTTTAAATGCCTATATTCTCATTTCTTTACCATATTATTTTGCTGCTGCTGCTAAATCACTTCAGTTGTGTCTGACTCTGTGCGACCCCATAGACGGCAGCCCACCCAGCTCTCCCGTCCCTGGGATTAGTAATTGTAAATTGACAAGAAGTTATAAGAGTTAATAAAGATCCCAAATACTTTTACAGCTTCCCTGATAGCTCAGTTGGTAAAGAATCCTCCTGCAATGGAGGAGACACAGGAGACTGGGTTTGATCCCTGATCAAGAAGATCCCCTGAGGAAGGAAATGGCAACCTACTCCAGTATTGTTGCCTGGAAAATCCCATGGACAGAGTAGCCTGACGGGATATAGTTCATAGGGTTGCATAGAGTCAGACACGACTGAGTACACACCTTTCTCCCTTCTTGCCTTCATGTTTCCCTGGCAAGCCTAATCTGTTCTTCATTTCTGTAATTTTGTCGAGTCAAGATTGATATCTAATAGAATCAGATAATATGTATGCTTTTGACATTGTTTTTTTCCAACGAACTAAATCCCTTGAGATCCATCCAAATATTTTTGTGTTCTTTCTCTTTTAATACTCCATTGCGTGGATGGACCCCCATTTCACTCACTCAGGGGCATTTGAGTTGTTTTCAGTTTGGGGCTACTATAAATAAAACTCGTTTGTGTACAGGTTTTAATGTGAACCTAGCTTTTCGCTTGTCAGGGGTAAATGTCCAAGAACATAATTGCTAAGCAGTAAGTGCCTGTTTAGTTTTATAAGAAATTGCTGTGCTCTTTTTCAGAGTGGTGGTATTTACTTACATGAATGATCCCACTTTTCCATTTGGTGTTGATCACCATTTTAAAATACCTGTCTTTTTCAATGTGGCGGGCTCTCTTATTGCAGTTTTAACTTACACTTCCCTAAAGCCTAGTACTAATATACCAGTTTTTGCTTCTTTTATTTTGAGACTCTGCTTTATGGCATATACATACTTAGAATCTATGTCAATCAATAGCGGATTGATCTTTTTATCATTTTGTAACACTATTTGTCTCTAGTAATCTTGTTTCCTTTAATATGCCTTATCTGATATTAAGATGAACACTCCTAGGTTTTTAAATCTATATGTTTCTGTTTGAAGTGAGTTTCTTGTAGATAGCATTTTTTTTTTTTTTACTCTACTCTACTGAGCTTTTCACTGTGTTTTCATTTCATTTCATTTCATTGTGTTTTCATTGTTGTTATTTAGTTCATTTATATTTAAGGAACTATTGATATGTTAGGATTGCCATTTATTATTTATTTTCTGTTTGTTTCCTCTATTTCTCCTTTGTCTGTCTTTATTTACTTTCCTTTGGTTTACTCGAACATTTTTCTAGGATTTAATCTTGATTCATTTAAAGTGTTTTTGAGTATATTTCTCTATATAGTTGTATCATCTCTTGGTGATGGCTCCATGTATTACAATATACATTAATAAAATAATCTGCTTGTGTTGATGTTTTACCACTTTGTATGAAACGTAGGAAACTTATTTCCATTCAGGTCCCTTTACTCTGCCCCCTTTTTAGTATAATTCTCTTTTATATTACATGAATAATCTAATGAGAACTCTATGTTTGCTTCCACTACCAAATATAAAAAATAGACTCATATTTGTACTTACTTTTACCCATTCTGATGGTTTTTATTTTTTCTTAAGTTCCAAGCTTTTCTCTGTTATTATTTCTTTTCTGTTTAGAAAATTTCTTTAACCATTCTTTAAATGTAGGGATCCCAGCATAAAATTCCTTTAGTTTTCCTGTGCTTATGAATAGTCTTCATTGCTATAGGATGTTTTCACCAGACAGAGAATTTGGGGCTGACAGGTTTTTAAAATTTCCTTTTAGTTCTTAAGAAACATGATGTCACTTCCCTCTTGCTTCTATGGTTTCAGATGAAAAATCCACTATCATTTAATTGGTGTTTCCCTAAAATAAATGTCCTGTTTTCCTCTGATTTTAAATACTTTTGTCTCTAGTTGCCCCAAGTTTAATTATAGTGTGTATTAATATGTATTTTGGGGGGTTTATTCTACTTGGGGTTTACTAAATCGCTTGAATTTGTAGACTTGCATTATTCAGCAAATTGGGAAATTTTTAGTCACTATTTTTCAAAAACTTTTTCAGTTCCATTCTTTGTCTTCTTTCTTTCTTTCTGGGATTCTGATTCAGTTCAGTTCAGTTCAGTCGCTCAGTCGTGTCCGACCCATGAATCGCAGCACACCAGGCCTCCCTGTCCATCACCAGCTCCCGGAGTTCACTCAGACTCATGCCACTGAGTCCATGATGCCATCCAGCCATCTCATCCTCTGTCGTCCCCTTCTCCTCCTGCCCACAATCCCTCCCAGCATCACAGTCTTTTCCAATGAGCCAACTCTACGCATGAAGTGGCCATAGTACTGGAGTTTCAGCTTCGGCATCATTCCTTCCAAAGAACACTCAGGGCTGATCTCCTTCAGAATGCAGTGGTTGGATCTCCTTGCAGTCCAAGGGACTCTCAAGCGTCTTCTCCAACATCACAGTTCAAAAGCATCAATTCTTCGGCACTCAGCTTTCTTTATAGTCCAACTCTCACATCCATACATGACCACAGGAAAAACCATAGCCTTGACTAGACGGACCTTAGTCGGCAAAGTAATGTCTCTGCTTTTAAATATGCTGTCTAGGTTGGTCATAACTTTTCTTCCAAGGAGTAAGCATCTTTTAATTTCATGGCTGCAGTCACCATCTGCAGTGATTCTGGAGCCCCCAAAATTCAGATTATTTTATTTTTGAGCTCTAGATCTTTGAAATTGTTGATTTTTTTCAGTCTATTTTAAAATTGAAATATAGTTGCTGTATAATATATGTCATAGGTGTGCTTGATCAGTTGTTCAGTAGAGTCTACTTGCAACTCCTGTGGACTGTAGCCCATCAAGCTCCTGTATCCCTGGGATTCTCCAGGCAAGAATAGTGGAGTGGTTTGCCATTTCCTCCTCCAGGAGATCTTCATGACCCAGGGATTGTACCTACGTTTTCTGCCTGGCAGGTGGATTCTTTATCTTTGAGCTACTGAGAATTCCTTATTCTACTTATGTTGTTATAAAATAGTCTATATTCCCCGTGTTGCACAACACATCCTTATAGCTTACTTTATACCTAATAATTCTTACTCCCCTGCCTCTGCATACTAGTTTTGTTCTCTATATCTGTGAGTTTATTGCTTTTTGCTATACTCACTAGTTTGTTTTATTTTTTAGATTCCACATATAAGTGATATCATACAGCATCTCTTTCTCTGTGTCTGACTTATTTACTTAGCATAATACACTTCAAGGGCACCCATGTTGATGCAAATGGAAACATTTCCATTTTTTGCAATGAATAAATAGTATTACATCATATATACACCATACTTTATCCATTCTTCTTATGATGGACACTAGTTTCTTCCATATCTTGGCAATTGTAAATAATGCTGCTATGAGTATTGGAGTGTATGTATCACTTCACATTAGTGGGGTTTCTTTGGATATATACTCAAGGGTGGAAATACTGGGTGATGTGCTAGTTATATTTTTAGTTTTTTGAGAACCCCCCATATTGTTTTCACTAGGGGCTGCATCACTTTACATTCCCTTTCCTCCACATCCTCGCCAACATTTGTTTTTTGTGTTCTTTCTGTTGATAATTGTTCTAACAGGTATCACGTGATATCTCATCATGGTTTTGATCTGCATTTTCTCAATGATTGGCAATATTCAGCAACAGTCATGTGCCTGTTGGTTATCTGCATTTCCTCTTTGGAGAAATGTCCATTCAGTTCTTCTGTTCATTTTTCACTTGAGCCATTCATTTTTCCTAAGGTTGGGGTGTATGAGCTGTTTATATATGTTGGATATTTATCTGTATTGGTCATATCATTTGAAAATATTTTCTCTGAGTTAGTAGGTTGTCTTTTTGTTTTGTTGATGGTTTCCTTTGCTGTGCAAAAGCTTTTAAGTTTAATTAGGCCCAATTTGCTTATTTTTGCTTTTATTTCCTTTACTGTAGGAGATAAATTTAAAAGTATTACTGTGATTTATGTCAAAAAGTGTTCTCCCTGTGTTAAAGCTTGTTCTAGGAGCTTTATAGTATTCTGTATTACATTTAAGTCTTTAATCCATTTTGAGTTTATTTTTGTGTGTGGTGTTAAGGAATGTTCTAATTTCATTATTTTACATATAGCTGTCTAGTTTCCCCCAAACCATTTATTGAAGAGACTGTCTTTTCCACCATGTATTCTTATCTCCTGTGACATAGATTAATTGGCCATTAATGCATGGGTTTATTTTTGGCTTCCTATCCTTTTCCATTGATCTATGTGTCTATTTTTATGTCAGTATCATACTGTTTTGAGTCCATTTACTTTCTGTTGTGCAGACTGAGTAAATTCTACTGATCTTTCATCAAGTTCCCTCATTCAATTCCTTGTCATATCTACCCTGCTATTAGAACTCTTCTGCTGATTTTTTTATTTTGGTGATTGCCTGTTTCAGATCTATAAATTCTACTTGGTTCTTTGTATCTTCAAATCTTTGTTCATATTTTCTGTTTTCTCATTTGTTTTAAGAGAACTCATAATTTCTTATTGCAATATTTTTAGGATGGCTGATTTAAAATCTTTGTCAGAATTTCAATAAAATAAATGGGAGATTCATTTTAGTGCTAGTATCTATTGATTGATTTTTTCTTATTCAAGTTGTGATTTTCCTAGGTTTTGACATCATGAGTGGTTTTCAGTTGTATCCTAGACATTTTAGATATTTTATGAGTAGACTCTGGGACCTGCGTAATCTGGAGCTAGCCCCATGGTGAGGTGTGCGTGAGGACTGGGTGGATGTGTATTTCCAGCTTCCTGCAGGGTTCAGCTAACACCATTCTAGCAAAAATAGGATGCTAATTTACACTTCTTCTTTGTAGAATGATGGGCTGCAAGCTCATCTTTTCTTTGGGCCCACTGAGCAATGTGGGCACTGACGAGCACCTCTTAAGTGCTCAGCTCCCACTGGCCTCTGCTGACACCAGGTATAGGGGTACATGGAGAGCTGAGTGCCACCACTTTGCTGCTGCACCAGCAAAGCAGAAGCTCGACCCCCGATGGACTCAGCTCAGCTCCTTGATGGACTCTGCAGACCCCAGGGGCTAACAACCAGCTCCAGTCTCCGCCCCTTCATTTCACCTCAGTGGAGCTGGATGAGGGCAGAGACCCAGTTCTCCACTTGAGCCTACTGAGTCACAGTGGGTGGGAGAAAACGGTATGCTGGCTGGGCCCCACTTGGTCTGGCTGATGCCAGGGGTGGAGGTTCAACTTGCTGGATCTTCTCTTCCTCCTGCCTCAACCCACTATCCTGGTGGGGGAGTCAGAGCATCACCTGCTTCTGCCTGGTGTGGGATGAAAGATCAGCTGCCTCTCAGTCCTGCTGCTTGCACACTCTAGGGAAGTCAAAGTGCCACCACCTGCTTCTGCTGAGCAGGAAATGGGCTATAGGCCCAGCCCTCTAGACACTGCTGAGTGGGAGAGCTGGGTTGCTGCCTCATGCTTCTGTGTGATGGCAGTGAGGCAAGGTGGAAGACTGGCTCCCAGTTTGACCTGCTGAAACCACAGGGACCGTGGCCTGTTGCAGTGACAGCCTGCAATCAAGTATCTCTTGATTGTAGTTTGGGAATATCAAAGGTAATCTTTTCTTGTGTGCCAGTTTAGTAGAAAACAATTTCACTGCTATTTCCTCAGTGTTACTTCTCTTTATCACCTTGTTTCTCCCTGGATTCATTCTTCATTTAACAACAATGTAGCTGAACATAAAATTCTAGTTTTGAAATTCTTTTCTTCCGTTTATTAGAATGTCACTCTATTCTCTTCTTATTCTTCATGTTATTATTAAAACACAAATGACACTCAGTTCTGACTTTTTTCTTTTGGAAATTATTAATCCCTTATTAGCTGAACATTTATGGAGGTTTATTTGGCTCTGATATTATTAGATATCTCTATAGTGTTTCAACTCTAGATTTTTTCCCATCTATCTTTTTGGTACTTGGTTAGCCATGTCAACTTGAAGACTTTCATCTTTTTCTTAATTTAGTGAAATTTAATTTCCTATTTCTGGTAATAATTCTTCCTCTCTGTTTTGTGAATATTATATATTTTGTGAATATTATATAACCATCACACTTATAAATTTTCTGTTTAAATTTTCCATCCTTTTGTACCTTCTTGATGGCCCTGGGAGAAGTTCTTCACCTGATCTTTCAGCTCACACATTCCTTCTCTGGCTATACCCATTCAACAATTAATTCCAAATATGACTTTCAAAAGAAATTATCTTTTCATGCCCAATATTTTACTTGCTTCTTCTTAGAAACTTCTCTGTTTCATGACAGCAATTTCCTCTTTTATCTCTTCAAGAATATTTATTATAGCTCAGATGGTAAAAACATCTATCTGCGATGCAGGAGACCCCAATTCAACCCCTGGGTCTGGAAGGTTTCCTGGAGAAGGAAAGGCAGCCTACTCCAGTATTCTTGCCTAGAGAATTCCATGCACAGATCATGGGTTCGCAAAAAGTTGGACACGACTGAGTGACTAACACTTAACTTTTACTATCTGCCTTAGTCTATTAATATGTCACCATCTGATGTAGATTGTATAATTTATTACTTTTATTATTGCTATTCTCCTCAGTTGTCTCCTCTTCCCAACCTTGTGAGCTCAGATTTTGAAGGACCAACTACCCTGACTGAGAGTATTTGGCTTAGAGAATGAGATGAGGCCCAGGTTTTAGTTTCTGCCTGTCCTGGTGATTTTAAAAAGGAGCTAACATTTTCTTGTGGGGAGAGGATCTGGCGTCCAAGGCTGGACTTGAGTTTAGGTAACCCTGCCTACCAAGGAAAACTGCCTCTGACCTTGCCCCTGGATCTACTTTTTCCAAGAGATATTCTCTGTATTTTGACTGTGGTCCTTGAAACATACTAGGTAAAACAGGGAAAAGAAAGTCACTTGGTGTCACCTGACTCCCTTATACTTGTACTTCTAGCCATAAACTCTTACTCCATAGTATCTGATGCAGCCTTAAGATTAGCTTCTATCCTACAATGGTGTGCAAGGAGAGATATTATGATTATTAATGGTTTGTAGCATGAACAAGGCAAGATCTGATTCACTCTGGACAGTAAGGCAAGTTTGTCACCCGGATGATTCTCTTACCTTGATGCCTGGTTCTTTGTCATGGATGATCTGTTCTCATGCATCAAGCCACTGCCACTTTCTAAAACCCTAGGACTTTCTCCCAGTTTTCACATTAGACTATCTCACTGTCTGAGAAATGCAGAGCCCAGAAGACCTGGGGTTCCAAACTGTACTGAAGGCATTGGAGGAAAATGATTTTAGAAGATGGGCTTTGTTCATTTGGGCTGTTTGAATCATGATTATCCATGTCAGCTCAATAGGCTGCAGTTGAACAGTGGTCATTGCTGTTGAGAGTACCTCTCTAAGGGCTGCTCCCTGAGGACAGACAGGACATGGGACGTCAGTGTCCCTGAGTCCCAGTTGTACGGGGCTTGCCTATTCTGAGTGTGGGCCAGCCTAGAGCTCTTTGTGGGGTATACCATATCAACACTAATATGAATACTTTATGGATCAGACAGAAGAGAAGCAATGTACTTCCGTCCTGACTCCCATCTATCTATATTTTCCCCCATATATTTTGGAATGCCTTTGAATTTTTCTTTGCTGAGGGATCAAGCCTCTCCCAGAGCAGGGCACAAGCATATTAACATAGAGTGAAGCCTTCCCGTTGCTTCCTCATCTATCATGTGGCAGCTGCTTGCTTCCTCCAGCACATACCAGAGATGCCAGAGCGTGGCAAGTGGTGTCCTCAGGCCACTCAGACTGAGGACTCCCCAGCTCTGATGTTCTCATGGAGACTGAGCGTGCTTTCATGAACGCACCATCATGCTTCGAGTGCCTCCACTTATTCCCACAGCACAGAGGCATTTTAACTTCCAGCAAATTTGGCATCATCTTATCCATAGTTAAGTGTGAACTTTGAAAACTCAGATTGTGGTAGACTTAATCTCACACAGACAGTGCGATATACTCGTGTAAAAACTATGAGTAAGTCCTGGAGAGTCCTTCATTTATTCAGTTAGCAAAAATGTGATCATCATAAGCCCATTCTTAGCCACTGGAAAACAGCAGTAAGAAACAAACAGACAATGAGATTTACTTTCTAGGGGAGGGAGATTGATAATTAACATCAAAGGCTGTTAATAAAGATGACTATTTCAAGGAGGAAATAAAAGCAGATTGAAGGGATACCAAGCTGGATTGGTTAACTAGTCAATACCAGTCATCAGGAATGCCTATCTGACAGACTGTGAAACACCAGAGGGAAACACTCTTGGCAGTGGGAAAAGAAAGCACTAAGTTCCTGAGTTGTGATTAAGCTAGATCTACTCACCCAGTAGAGAAGGGCCAGTGTGTTAGGAACCTGGTGAGCAAAACAGAGAGTAAGAGATGAGCAATGAGAAGTGGGCAGCCATAAGCCATGCAAGAGAAGGTGTTCACTTTGTTCCCACGGGCAGGACAAATCCTCTGGGGATTTAACTAGATGTTTTCTTCTGCTTCGATTTTAAAACCTGTCTGGGTTATTGCAGATTATAGATTATAGGGAGGTCAATTAGGAGGTGATTGCAGTACTGTATACAAGAGATGACAGTAGCTGGGCTCTGGCTGTAGCAATGTAGGTGGAATGAGGAATTCAAACTATGTGGTGCAGATGAAGTTGATGAGCTTTTCCACTGATGAATAAACTGGATGCCTTCAGGGTTTGGCAATGAGCTAATTGAATGACCTTATTATTTCCAAAGATGGTGAAGGTCAGGAAGTAACAGATTAGATGGGTGGAAATCCAGTTTCAATTCTGGATTGTACTTGACTTGTCTTTCAGTAGAGAATAGTTTTCAGGACTGGCCTCAATGAGGGAAGCAAATCTTTTAAGGTCCTGGAGTGGTCTAGGTTAGGGGAATGGTGTGGGTTGGACTTGCAGGAGAGGTGGAGGAGGGTGCTGGTGGGAGGTACGAAGACAAGGGGATAGAGTTGCGAGCTTTGTTAAGATATCAACTTTCAGAATGCCTGTTGCATGGGCTAAGGGGCAGTAGGGAAAATGGGGTGTTTTGGCTTAACTTAGTGGGTGGAAGGATAATCACTGAAGTAGAAAAGACTTGAAAAGAGTCACGATTGGGAAGAGCAAGGATGGTATTGACTTTGGGCAAGTTGAGTTCAAAACATGTCTTCTAGCACTTTCAGGAGTTGTAGATTATTGTGGTACTAAGCCCAGACTAGGGGTGAGATCTTATTTCTACATATCTATCTCTCTTTTACAAAAGAGCATGTATTATTTTTCTGTCTTAGAAATAATACATAATATCACAAAACATTTGAAAAATCCAAAAAAAGAAAAGATAACTCAAATCCAACTACCCATAAATAGTAAATAATAATATTTGAAGTCTTATAAACATATATATACATTGTACACTTTATACATTTGTATACTTTTGTTGGGTTTTTAAAACAGTATATAGAGTATATTTTCCAATGTTGTTAAAAATTCCTCCATATAATTCTATATAATGATGTCATTGTCTTTCCTAAAGCTTAGAAAGTGGAAACTCAGAATTACACTCCCTGTATCCCACCATCCCTCCCACCCACCTCCGACCCCTAGCCCTGTTCTGGGGCTGTAATGTGTGCTTCTGGATCCCTTATTTATTTTATGAGATGTGGTGACATTTCCTACTTGGGAAAGATATGGTTCTACTCAAGTATCAAGGTCATATGACCAAAATTACAATTCAAGGAAACTAACAGCCTGAGAAAACGTTCTTGGAAATAGGCTGAGGTCTTTAGGTGAGAGTGACATGTGATTAATGATTGCTGACCTGCAATTACCTCACCCTGGTGTTAGTCTCTCTCCCTCGGCTCAGTTGTTCTTTTTCACTTTTATTTCCTCACTAAATGTTTAGAGGCTTAACAATAAATGGGAAAAAGAAAGGTGAGAGTAGAATAGAAATCAGTGTTGCCCAGGAAGAATTGGACTGTCCTCCGAGCCCTGGGGCTGAACTCTTTGTAGAGCAGGGCTTAGTTTTATGTTTTTCCTGCCCATCTGGGGATGGAGAGCCCTTGTCTGGCTCTGAGCGATGTGGAGGAGCACGAGCGGAGGCACTGAGAGCAGTAGTGGGAGTGGTGGGAGGAGAGGGCGGGCCGGAAAGGATGGAGAGAGAGTGTGGGGTGGGGGTGACTCATCCCTTCCCACTCCCTCATCCCTTTGCTCTGGGAGGCATTCAGGTGGGCCCCTTGAAGTGTGAAGTCACCCAGCTTCACAGCACAGTGACGCAAGAAATTGGGGTTACTATGGCTGCTGCAATACGAGTGTGGCCTCTGTTCACAATATGAGTGGGAAGGTACCATGAGAGAGAGGACAGACAGAGCTGTGATTTAATGTGATGCATTTTATGAGTAAGAATATATAATCTCTTACAGAAATTTATTTGGCTGGAAAGTCTTAGTTGCAGCATGCACGGTCTTTAGTTGTGGCGCGTGAACTCTTAGATGTGGTATTTGGGATCTACTACCCTGACCAGAGATCGAACCCAGGCCCTCTGCATTGGGAGCATGGAATTCTAGCCACTGGTCTACCAGGGAAGTCCTAATAATACATGACCTTTATTAGTTAGGTTTTATCAGAGAAACAAAACTGCTTGGAGTGATATGGAATAAGAAGTATGCATGTTTGTATGTGAGCATTGCATGTTAGGCAGCTGAAGGAGACACTGAGGAAAGAATAATAGTCTAGGAGAGTTCAGTTTGAGGATCCGAAAACTAGATGGGGACCACAGGGAAGAAGTCTGTGCTCCCACGTCACTTCTGTGGCTCAGATTGCTAGCCACAGGTCTTTTGAAGGAACAGCTTAAAACATGGTTAGAGGGAGAAGAAGATACATTGGAACCTATGAAGGGAAACTCAGGGACCCCTTGGAAAAACACTGAGACCCACGAGGGCAAAGTGGACACCCATGTCTCTCTTTTATTACATCTGACCCCAAGGACCAAGGTGAGCCACAGAAGGCACTGGAGTCCTTTGCTGGGAGCCTTCTGATCTTCCCAGCCCAGTCCTCTCACATTTTACAAATCGAGGAAGAGATTGTAGGAGATTATTTAGTTACAGATGTGACCACAGATAAGAGTAAGTGTGTGTTAGTCACTCAGTCATGTCTGACTTTCTGTGACCCCATGGACTTTAGCCACCAGACTCCTCTGTCCATGGAATTCTTCAGGCAAAAAATAGTGGAGTGGGTTGCCGATTCCTTCTCCAGATAAGAGTAAAACTATGTGTAAAATTGGAGCAGACTCTCAGACACACACAGGCACACATGGCCGTTGGATAATGTGAATCACATCTCACCTGGATTTTCTTTTGGGGTACCAAAATACTCTTGAAAAACAGTAATGCATGTAGCCATTGTACATCTAAAGAGGCACAGATCTACATTTAAATCTAAACAACTGGAAATCAAAGACACATGCTATTGTGCGGGTGGATATAATTCAGTGTAACATTTTTGGAAGAGAATTCAATAGCTATCAAATTTAAGAATGTGTGCTACTTTAATCCTGCAGATTCCATGAGTTAAAATACATTTGAAAAGTATGACTGTGCAAATCCTTTTCCTCCTGAAACTGTGTTTAATTGTAAGGATGGTTTTTTTCATAATTTTTTTTTTTTGAAAATTAGATTCTGGAAACTGTCAAAATGTCCATGTGTAAGGGATTGATGAAATAAATTATTACATCCATGAAATATTAGTAATTTTTAAAAAGAAGCATAGATCTTTTTGTGTTGATTTGGAAAATACTTAAGATGTAATATTAATTAAAATGGAAAGTGGAACAGTATGGATTATATTTAACTAAATACTTAATATTTTAAAGGATGTGTATATAAGGATTGCATAATGTGTTTTTTATAAAAAGACTCACAGGAAAATATTAATGATGTTTTTACCTAAGAGGAAAGGAGTTTAATCTTTCACTTTACAATGTGTACCTTTTGAATTTTTGACAACCAGTATTTAGTGCTTTTAAAAGCCATGATAGCAAATATAGTAGAAAACATAATGGGTTTGGAAGTGATTGACATAAGTGATATTTTCAATCTATAACAAGTGTCTTTCCAGCTGCATACCATGAAAAGTGTGATGCATTTTCCTTCCACAGCTTTTTTGCACATTAAAAACTATCTATCTATTGACTAACCATCTATAACCATCATCAAGCTATCACTTATCTATCAATCTGTCTTTTTATCTACCTGTCTTATTCTTCAGTTGCTAGTCGTGTCCTACTCCTTGCAACTCCATGGACTGCAGCACGCCAGGCTTCCCTGTCCTTCTCTTCCCCGGAGTTTGCTCAACTCATGTGCTTTGAGTCCATAATGCCATCCAACCATCTTATCCTCTATCTCTCCCTCTCCTCCTGTCTTCAGTCTTTCCGAGCATCAGGGTCTTTTCCAATGTTTCCGCTCTTCACATCAGGTGGCCATAGTATTGGAGCTTCAGGTTGAGCATCAGTCCTTCCAATGAATATTCAGGGTTGATTTCCTCTAGGATTGACTGGTTTGCTCTCCTTACGGTCCAAGGGACTCTCTAGGGTCTTCTCCAGCACCACAATTCAAATGCATCAATTCTTCAGCACTCAGCCTTCTTTATGGTCCAGCTCTCACATTTATATGTGACTACCTATCTATCCTCAAACAAAACGATAGTACCCATGCTGTTCAACAAACATTTTTTGCCAATAAACAATGGACCTTTAATATCTTCCTAGTCTCTTCAAGCACATCTGTCTTATCCATTTCAGTGTCTGTCTGGGATTTTCAATATGGTGGTAGAAGGATCTCGATAATCCTGGAAAATGTTCTTGATGAAAGAACAGTGAACAGTGACTTTGACATCGATTTCCAATGCAAAGCTGAACAGAGGGTTGGTGCTCTGGGCCAGTGGGGTCCCAGGTGAGAAATCTGAATGGAGTAGTATTCTGAGCCAAGCTGGTAACCCTGTCACCCATGGTTTCCCTGTTGCCTGGTGTGAGGTCCCGAGAAACACCCTTCTTGCTTCTCTCCAAATGATCCTCTTCACTGTTTCCTGGAGAACCATGTAGGGTAGAGGAAAGAGAAAGTTGAAATCACTGTTAGATGAGTGATGGATCAGTTGGTAAAGAATCTGCCTGCAGTGCCAGAGACCTGGGTTCCATTTCTGGGTTGGGAAGATCCCCTGGAGAAAGGAAAGGCTACCCACTCCAGTATTCTGGCCTGGAGAATTCAGGCCAGAATTCAGCCTATACAGTCCATGGGGTCTCAAAGAGTCAGACACAACTGAGCGACTTTCACTTTCACTTTCAAGTGATGGGAAAGTCTTTCATTAAGTCTAGTTGTCCATGGGGAAGAAGGAAGGAGGAGACTGGTTAGGGACCCAGAGGGAAGAGACAGACTCTGTAGCCACTGGAGATGATTACTTTGATACAAGCATGAGTTGCTTCTGTCACTTTTGTCTGCTGCTGTAGACCAGATCTCACAGCCAGCAACCACTGAGCACTTGATCATTCTTCCTGTGGAGTTTAAGTGGACTGGAGGTGCCGGACAGGACCTCTGCAAGTCACATGTGCCTAGGTAACCGGTACTGCTTAGGAAGTTTCACCCACAATTGTGTGAGAGCTGGACATGGGGGCAGACCTCACCAGGGGAACACAGTCCCTCCTCCCCTCTGTGACACTGGGGTCATCAATAACCAGGTCACAGTTCAACAGGTCACATCAGGTCCGCTTCCTGGGGTTTACTCCCTGTCCATCCAACACCTCTTCCTGTTGGGGTCACTCCCTGTCATTCTTGTTAGTTCCTGTTTTCATTTTTTATCATTATCTTGCCCAGCTCTGGAAATAAGGACTTTTCTCAGCTCATTGACTCTCACTTTACACTCTGCTGGGAAGGAAGAGAGGGAGTCATGGCTGGTGGTCAGGAGGACCCCACAGCAGGGAAGCTGGAGATTCAGGAAGCAAGAAGAGAGGAGCTTAATTTCTTCCTGTTGGTGTTATCAGACTGAGAAAAGAGGAGGAAATAGGCTATCCTCCTGGGGACTCTGTATGCTTGCTGGAGCCTGTCTGTGTGCCCCCTGGGAGGGCAGGACCACTCTGCTGCTCTGACTTCATTTCCTACCTCCTGAAATGATTTGTAGTCGTGGAATGTGGGGATTTCCTAGGTAAGCAGGCTGTTTGTTTGGTTGTTTCTTTTTTAAAAAATTGTATTTATTTATGGCTGTGCTAGGTCTTTGTTGCTGTACGGGCTTTTCTCTAGTTGCGGTGAGTGGGGGCTACTCTCTAGTTGTAGTGATCGGATTTATTGTGGTGGCTTCTCTTGTTGCAGAGCGTGAGCTCTAGGGTATTCCGCAGTTGCAGCTCCTGGCTCTAGAGCGCAGGCTCAGTAGTTGTGGTGCACTGGCTTAACGTCCCGGGTCATGTGGGATCTTCCTGGAGCAGAGACAAGGAATCCAACTGGAGTCTCCTACACTGGCAGATAGAATCTTTACCACCCAGCCACCAGAGAAGCCCTGTTTGGTTGTTTTTTAATGTTATGTGCTATGGTATTTATTCTAACATTCAGCATTGTTTGGTGACGATTTTCCCACCAAATTCCCCTCGTGTCCCTTCTTTATAATTGTATCTTGTTGTTCAGTCACTCAGTTGTGTCTGACTCTTTGAGACCCCATGGACTGCAGTATGCCAGGCTTCCCTGTCCTTCACCATCTCCTGGAGTTTGCTCAAACTCCTGTCCATTGAATTGGTGATGCCATCCAACCATCTCATCCTCTGTCGTCCCCTTCTCCTCCTGCCTTCAATCTTTCCCAGCGTCAGGGTCTTTTCCAGTGAGTCAGTTCTTCGCATCAAGTGAATAGTCTCAATTTGGCCTATCTGGCCACCATATTCCTTCATGCTGTCAATGTCAGTGGCCATGTGGTTGTCAAGGAGACTGACACCACCTCTCTAGTGGCTCAGTTGACATTCTTTGACTCTGTAGTCAAAATCATTTCTGTCATCACAGTCAAGACTTCTTCTTGACTTGCCATCCCACCTTTTACTGGTATTGATGGCTCTCATGTATAAAGCATATATTTGAATGAAGAAAGTGGGCACTGACAACATGCATCAAATTCCTCAAAGGGATTGCCATATAGGAAAGGACCTGGTGTAGGCTAGGGGAAGCATGGAGGGATTTACTGCAGTCACTATGGGCTAACTCCTGAAGAACTCTCCAGGATCAGCCTTGACCTCACATAAGTTTATTTCTTGCTCACATGAAATGCTCTGCCATCTTGAACACTTGCCTTCCAAGGACATATCAGAAGAAGTGCAAGAGAAATCTGTGTAGAGGCTCTCACTGAACCTGTCCTAAGAGTAGCAATTACATCCCTATTCATATTCCAGACCAAAAAGGGGCCTGGGAGGGTGGTCTGGCCATGTACAGCAGAAGGACATAGGTCTGGTGGCAGGAGACTTTTTGGATAACTATGCCTCTCCAAGTCTTATTTCTTGGGCTGCTGAACACAAAGAACTGGACTGGAAAGCCTTTCGTTTCCTTCCTTACTCCTTTCTCTATAAACATCCTCTTTTGGTAGAAGGACTGCTTTTCAAAAATCTGCAAATTTTCTGCTCTTAGATGAGATTCTCTAAGCCAGCTCAACCCAAATGTGCTGCAGCAGGTGAAGACTATTGCAAACGTTTTTAGGTTGGTACAAAATATTTCTAATCAGTGCCTTCTTTACTCCTTTTTCCTGATTAAATGATCTCACATCATGAGTTGTCATTAATTCCTTCCTTTGATTTCTATCAATGGCCATTTAGGTGTTGCAAGATCATCCTTGCATTCATGATGGCTAATGCAGTTCATGGAGCATTCGTACTGCCTCAGGGACTCTGCTGACTGTTCTTCACCCACTTTTTCTTATTAATATTGTAGGAGTGAATTATTACAGCACCAACTCTCTGTTCAATGTGCAAGAGTTTTCAGGCCAGCTTAAAAAATATTTTATTGATTGTGTTTTTTGGTATAAAGAATTATGAAAATGCTGAATCTTTATTAAAATTTTAAATTAAAAAAAATTGTCAAGTTTTTCTTACATGGCTCCTGGGTTTCCTGCCATATTTAGGAAGGCTCTCCCTTCCTAAATGTATTTTTTGATCTTAGCTTGTAATGCCCAAGCTGATTCTGAGTTCCTGCTGTGCTCTAGGCATGCAGTTGTCCAGCTTCTCAGTAACATCTGCATGACCTACAGGAGGAGGATGGAGCTCAGGACAGGGGCATACACCTAGAAGATTGTTCTCTGTAGCTGTACCTATGACGGCCAAATCAGTGTGTGACCTCATTCTTCCTTTGAATTTTCTTTCCACAGGACCAAGTCACTGGGTGTGCCTGCTCCTTCCACTGTTGAACTCTTCCAGGCATTGCACAATAAAAGAGTTCACAGAACAGGTTCCTGTCCTGAGAATGTTTGGAAAATTTTATGGACTTTTTTGGGAAAGGATTTTAGCATGCTTTTCTTTTTCTAAATAAGGAAAACAAAATGCCAGAATTATTAATCCAGGCGAGATTCTCACACAATATGCCGATTCCCTCTTTCAACTTTTTCCTTTTCTGCAGTAGGATGGTGGAGTTCAGTGATAGCATGAATATAAGTCTGGATCTCCTCCGCAGCCTGCCCCATGTGGGTGGCTCCTAGTGGCCCCTGCCACATCCTCTGTGCCATGGCACCAGGTCTATCTCCCATTGGCTGCCGCACCCCAGGCCCCACTCCCATCTTCAAAGGTGACTTCGCCAGAACAGAGATTGGATTCTTTCCTTTTAGGGTCACATGTTTTGAGGTAGGAAGCCTGCACTATTTTCCACTATTTTAGGCTCAGAAAAAAATGTGAGGGTCAATATTTCAGATTTTTTTGGAATGAAAATCTCCTGTTAACTTGCTGTCGTATGATCTACAGACACATTGCCTTTTGAGTCCATGCTGCAATGAAGCAGGTATTCTCATGGCAGAACCCTCACAGCAAAGGAGCTTGAAGTTTGGGTCCTGTTGGCTCTGTGCCCTAATCCTAGAGCAGTGCCTGTCACATGGTGGGTGGCCAACACGTACTGTGGCATGAATGACTGAAGAGAGGTGGGTAAGACCTCTCTCACAGAATGTGAGGTTCAGCAAGGTGGCACCTGTGAAGAGTACAGCATCTCCCTGCAAGATCCAGCATCAGCCTGGGTGGAGTGCATCTGAGCATCTCAGAAGGTTGATGGAGAGAGAGGCCACAGAGGTCACAGTTCTCATGTCCAGACTTATTATTATTATTTTTTAATTGTCACTGAAAATTCAATTTACTTTAATTTTTAAAAACTGAAGCGTAACTGATTTACAATGTCATGCTAGTTTCAGGCATATAGCATAGTGATTCAGTCATACATAGATATATCAATTTATTCTAATCTTTATTTTTATAACATATTGCTATTCTTTTGATTTTTTCAATTATTTATTTAAATTTCATTTTTTTTTGTTGAAGTATAGTTGATTAACAATCTTGTATTAGTTTCATGTATTCACCATGGTGATTCAGTTATATACATATATATGTATATGTATATATATACACACATATATATGTATATACACACAAGATATCTGAAAAAGAATATATATATAGTATATATTCTTTTGCTTATATATATAATACACATATATATTACAATATATATGTGTATATATATATATATACAACAGGGGAGCCTGGTGGGCTGCTGTCTATGGGGTCGCACAGAGTCAGACACGACTGAAGCGACTTAGCAGCAGCATATATATACAAGGTATCTGAAAAAGAAATATATATGTGTGTGTGTGTGTATATATATATATATAGTATATATTTTTTTCCTTACACATTATTACAAAGTATTGAGTATAGTTCCTGGTGCCATATACAGTAGGTCTGAGACATTTTTAATGGAGAAGCTTTTCAGGGCCCTCACATTCATCATCTCGTTCCCTAACCACCCCTTCACTCCCCTGATAAATCACCATCAGCTGCACAAGGCAAGGGGAGACCCCCTCCTTCTCCTTTCTCTATCAGTTGCAGAGCCCATCTGTGTCAGTCAGTTCAGTCGCGCAGTCGTGTCCGACTCTTTGCGACCCCATGAACCGCAGTACGCCAGGCCTCCCTGTCCATCGCCAACTCCCGGAGTTCACTCAGACTCACGTCCATCGAGTCAGTGATGCCATCCAGCCATCTCATCCTCGGTCGTCCCCTTCTCCTCCTGCCCCCAATCCCTCCCAGCATCAGGGTCTTTTCCAATGAGTCAACTCTTCGCATAAGGTGCCCAAAGTACTGGAGCTTCACTTTTAGCATCATTCCTTCCAAGGAAATCCCAGGGTTGATCTCCCTCAGAATGGACTGGTTGGATCTCCTTGCAGTCCAAGGGACTCTCAAGAGTCTTCTCCAACACCACAGTTCAAAAGCATCATTCTTCTGCGCTCAGCCTTCTTCACAGTCCAACTCTCACATCCATACATATCCACTCTTCTTTCCTTAACCAGAGGGGATCATTCAAGAGAAGTTTAGAATTCAAGCTTTAGAACTAGTTCCTAGTCCCCCACTACCAGTGATGAGTGTGGGTTACAGATGGAATAACTGTCAGACTCAGCACCCCGTTAGGACCAGGGTCCAGCTGATCCTAACGGGGTTCAGAGGAGGAAGGGAAGACTTCCTCTGCACATCTCCGACCCCCCATCAAACCTACATGCCATGCAGTAGTCAGAGTACAGAGGAGAGTTCCAAAATGAACAGGATCACACCACGACTTTCCCGGGGTCTTAGAACCTCTATAGTTAGTCTGAAATCCAGCCCAATGCACTTGGGCCCCTCACTTCCCATCATCCTGGGCTATCACACGAGCCTTGCCTTTTCCCCACCCTTCAGCACACATCCTTCACTCTAATCCCTTTCCTGAATGGACACGCTATCCAATCCACCCCAGCCCTGCAGTATCATCAGTTCAGTTCAGTTCAGTCGCTCAGTCGTGTCCGACTCTTTGCGACCCCATGAATCGCAGCACGCCAGGCCTCCCTGTCCATCACCAACTCCCGGAGTTCACTCAGACTCACGTCCATTGAGTCCGTGATGCCATCCAGCCATCTCATCCTCAGTTGTCCCCTTCTCTGCCTGCCCCCAATCCCTCCCAGCATCAGGGTCTTTTCCAATGAGTCAACTCTTCGCATGAGGTGGTCAAAGTACTGGAGCTTCAGTTTTAGCATCATTCCTTCCAAAGAAATCCCAGGGTTGATCTCCTTCAGAATGGACTGGTTGGATCTCCTTGCAGTCCAAGGGACTCTCAAGAGTCTTCTCCAACACCACAGTTCAAAAGCATCAATTCTTCGGTGCTCAGCCTTCTTCACAGTCCAACTCTCACATCCATACATGACCACAGGAAAAACCATAGCCTTGACTAGACGGACCTTAGTCGGCAAAGTAATGTCTCTGCTTTTAATATACTATCTAGGTTGGTCATAACTTTTCTTCCAAGGAGTAAGCGCCTTTTAATTTCATGGCTGCAGTCACCATCTGCAGTGATTTTGGAGCCCAAAAAAACAAAGTCTGACACTGTTTCTACTGTTTCCCCATCTATTTCCCATGAAGTGATGGGACCAGATGCCATGATCTTCGTTTTCTGAATGTTGAGCTTTAAGCCAACTTTTTCACTCTCCTCTCTCACTTTCAACAAAAGGCTTTTTAGCTCCTCTTCACTTTCTGCCATAAGGGTGGTGTCATCTGCATATCTGAGGTTATTGATATTTCTCCCAGCAATCTTGATTCCAGCTTGTGTTTCTTCCAGTCCAGCGTTTCTCATGATGTACTCCGCATAGAAGTTAAATAAGCAGGGTGACAATATACAGCCTTGATGTACTCCTTTTCCTATTTGGAACCAGTCTGTTGTTCCATGTCCAGTTCTAACTGTTGCTTCCTGACCTGCATACAGATTTCTCAAGAGGCAGGTTAGGTGGTCTGGTATTCCCATCTCTTTCAGAATTTTCCACAGTTTATTGTGATCCACACAGTCAAAGGCTTTGGCATAGTCAATAAAGCAGAAATAGATGTTTTTCTGGAACTCTCTTGCTTTTTCCGTGATCCAGCGGATGCAGTATCATAGAAGAACGTATATTTCATAGTACAATTTTTTCAAGTTCAAAAGTAAACAATATACACTTTTAGGAATGTATATATTTTTAGTAAAAAATAGAAAAGCAAAGTAAAGGAATGACAGCAAAGCCAAGCATCCAGGATATCAAATAGAAAGAAAGCAGCAGCCCAGGGATTTGGGCAGGTGGCAGGTGAAATGGTGAGGACAGAAAATGTGCTGATGACTGGTGGGTAAATTCTACCCATCTTATGGGTTACAGACACTGGGTGTAGGGGTGAGACGTGCCTGAGACTGCACAGTTAGGAAGATACACATCTGGGCCTCAAGCTGATGTTTATCTGACTCCCAGGCTCATCATTCATTCTGGGACTGGAAACCACTCATCAACAAAGCTGTGCATAAGGATGAGTTCATCTGGGATAGAGTGAAGAATGAGACAATGGAGACAGCAGGGGTAGAAGGCAAGAAGGGTGATCAGCACCTAGGATGGAACTTTGGAGGGACTGGAGAGATAGGAAGGAGACCTGGGGAGAGTGTAGTTTGAGAAGCCCATGTTGAGTGAGTACAGAAAAGGGGTGTGGTTAATAGTGTTGAATGGAGCAGATCATAGGACCACAGCTAGAGACTGTGACTCTCTGATTCATCTGTTGAAGTGTAATCCCCAATAATGACTATATCTAAAGGCAAGATTTTTGGATGTAATTGGAAATCAACCCTGAATATTCATTGGAAGGACTGATGCTGAAGCTGAAACTCCAATACTTTGGCCACCTGATGTGAAGAGTCAACTCACTGGAAAATACCCTGATACTGGCAAAGATTGAGGCCTGGAGGAGTAGGGGGGCTACAGAGGATGAAATGGTTGGATGGTGTCACTGACTCAATGGACATGAGTTTGAGCAAACTCCATGAGTCAGTGAAGGACAGGGAAGCCTGGCGTGCTGCAGTCCATAGGGTTGCAAAGAGTCAGACCTGACTGAACAACTGAACAACAATGGCAAAGGTCACATGAGGTTATAAGGGTGGAGCCCTGATTCACTAGGGCTGGTACCTTAAAGAAGAGGAAAAGACAGCAAAGCTCTCTCCACTGTATGAGTGCACAGCTGGAAGACAGCCATTTGCAGGGCAGAAAAACCGCCCTCACCAGAAACCGACCCTGGGCACACCTTGATTTTAGACTTGCAGCCTCCAGAACTATGAGAAGAACACTTCTGTTGCTTAAGCCCTGTATTTGTAGTATTGTTAGGGCAGCCTAAGCAGACAAATTCTAGGAACGGTGGAAGTATCCCTGGGGCAGAAATGGCCCAGAGCCTCCTATTTGAACTTCCACTGTCCCAACACTCATTCGTGAAACAACTTTTGTGACCTGATGAGATGCAAGCAGTATGAAATACCCAGACTACTTTCGTCAAAGTTGTCCCTGCTGACAGCTGTACCTCTGCTGATGTGGTGACCATGCTCCCAGACCCTTCTGGGTGGTGTCCCAGAAACAGGTTTTCCCAGTGGAGTTCTGTCTTACTTTTGAGAACAAATGCTATACCGCTCGGGGATGGAGCACTTTCAGTCCTTCCAAAACATGAGGCCAGTGAAACTACAACATGGCCTTTGTAGCTGATCTTTGCTTTTGGAAGCAAGTAAGTACAGTGAGTGTTTGAGGTCACTAATTTTAGAAGACAGGGCTGGTGTGCAGAAGGTGCTTTGTTTTCAAGGATGAGGGGTGAAGATACAAGGGTTTGATTTCCTCCTCAACAAACTGCCTCTCTGAGAGGCCAAACTGGAGGTGCCGCTGTGTGTCCTCTTGTTCTCAGACCTTGTCCGTGGAGTTTATGTTCCCTTCAGAATGTCAACAGAAAGACCACCATCGTAATGCTGCAGCAAGTGGCACCCCAGTACCAGCAACAGACACTGAAAGGTGAATTCAGTCTCTCCAGTCAGGCAGAGTTCGGGATCATAACCATGTGTCCTGGTGAAAAAGTGGGGTCCTTCATGGGTGTGGCATCTTGGCATCCTTCATGCTCTTTTTTTTTTTTTTTTTAAAGTTACTTCAGTTAAAGTGGGAAGAACAAAGGACATTTATTCCTGACCAGATACAAAAGCTTTCACATATGGAAACACTACCCCCTTCCTTTTTTTTGGAGTCTACTTTTCAAACTGAAAATAAATATTTCCCTTGAGAATTGAGGCTTAAAGGGGGTAATAGCAAAGCAATATTTTATTTACAAGTAATAGACTTCATTTTTTAAAACCTGGTTTGAAAATGCATTGATGTTTCGAGGACCCTTTAGTTATACTCTTTGCCTCCCATTCATCTGGGAATTGTTGCTTGTCTTTGGACGTGACATCCATAATAACACACTCTGGGCATTGCAGGTATGAATATACCTCCACATGATAAAAAGATCCAATTATCCTCAGGTATTGTTCAACATAATTGGCATTTTCTTTTTCTTATCTTTTAGTAAAATAAATAAGGGATGTATGGCCAACACATTCAGTAGCTGTATTATCTTTTGATTAATCCAAGTGGTCACTTTCCAGACCATTCCACAAAGGCGGTTCACAACTAATGAGCAGGCTGCAGCTTTGTGTCTGGGTGTCTTCAGCTCTTTCCCCTCCCGACGGGATGGGCTTTGAGTGCTGGTGCAGACTGAGCAGATGGCTGGGCCGTTTATCCTCTCAGGCCCCTCGTTCCAGCCGAAACCTGCACACTTCACCCCTGGCTGGGTAATCCCAAGTCCAGCTAGAAGTGAGGACAGAAATGTTTGCCGGGCCTGAGCTCGTCCCGTCTGTTTGCTCTTGAAGCCAGACTGGCCTGTTCCTTGCAGGTCTGTGGGGAGGCTGCAGTGTCCTCGAATTTCTGATTATTAACTCTTCCTTGACTGAGTCCCTGCAGGCTGCAGGCAACCACCCTGGGGGGCACTGTCCTGGCTCTGCATCCTCACCCTGCCAGATCCCACACACCAGACCACAAGCACAGACACTGTGCCACACACACATATGCATCACACCCTACATATCACACCACACACACATCACACCAAACCCCGTGTACAAACACTGTGCACACATGCACACACAGCACACACACACACATCACAGATACCCTACATATCACACCACACACATCTCACCAAATCACATGTGCAAACACTGTGCCACACACATATATGCATTACACCCTACATATCTTATCACACACGCATCACACCATCCCCATGTACAAACATTGTGCACACATGCACACACAGCACATCCCACACACACACACGCATCACAGACACCCTACATATTATACCACACACACATCACACCAAACCACATGTGCAAACACTGTGCCACACACATATGCATTACACCCTACATATCATATCACACACACATCACACCATCCCCATGTACACTGTGCATGCACACCACACACACACACATCACACAACCCTACATATCACACCACACACACATCACACCAAACCACATGTACAAACATTGTGCCACATGTGCACGCACAGCACACCTTACACATCACACCACCCACATACACACACATCACACACATCTTCCATATCATACTGCATACACACATACCATACCATGCTCACACTCACACATACACATCACACACAAACACACCCCCACACCCCACGTATACCAATGTACCCATACCATGCCATATGCACATGTACACACTGCATACACCATACCACACCACACACACCATATACAAACACACCCCCCCCACTTCCCTCCTCCAACATATCCAACACGCCTACATCTGAGGTCCAACCACTGTTTTCTTAGCATCTTCCCTGACCCTTACCATGAAAGGGATTCCTGGAGCAAAGCCTGCAAGGTTTCCTCAGAAGGGCCCATCTGAGCACACTGAGAATGAGGGATGTGTCAGTCTCCTCTTCCGGCCAGTCATTCATTCCCTACATTTCTGTCTTCCATGATGCGCCAGGAGCTCTTCCGAGTTTTGCGAGGAATTGGGGGTGGAATGAGGATGGGGAGAGTGGGCACAGCCCTGTTTCTGTGGGGCTTGGGGTCTGGGTAAGGGGGATGCTGAGAACATGTCAGCAAGGGGGACAGTCACAGCCATGAACACAGGCTCGAGTGAAGACCTGGGACCCTGAAGCAGGAGCTGCGTAGGGAGAGTTGGTGGCAAGAGGAACGCTAATCTGTGACTGTGCCCACTGCAGAGGGCAGAGGGTGGCTGGAAGGGCGGCAGTGAGAACAACGCAGTGTGTCTGGGATGTGGAGGCCTGAGGGCTGGTCAGTATAGTGTGAGAAGTCCAGGGTCGTGTATGCAAACATTCCTTCCCTCGGTGTAGAGGTGGTGACAAGGTATGGAGGGTGTGCCTGGAAGCAATGGAAGGAGCAGGAAAGTCGGGGATGCTGGACCCCGGAGGAGAGGAGTCCACCATGGGGATGGAGGGGTGGCCGGCAGAGGGAGCAAGGAAGGGACTGTGCTGGGTCTGTCCAGGGACAAGCAACTGTGAAAGCTACAGTCAGGGTCATGCTTTGCTTTTCATTTCTCTTTTCTAAACTTTTGCTTTGAAAGAATTTTGGACTTCCAGAATAGCTGCAAGGACTATACAGTCCACTTGACTTCCTTTTGTGTTAACATCTTACAAAACCAGAGTCCATTGGTCAAAACTGAGAAACACTAGTCCAAACTGAGAAACGATCATTGGTAAAATACTGCTGATTAAACCACAGAACCCCTTTTCCACTGAGACTCAATCCAGGGCCCCAGAGGACATTAAGATGTCCTGTCTCCTTGGTTCTCTCCAATCTGTGATGATCCCTCTGTGAATCCTTATCTTTTATAATTCTGATACATTTTGAAGAGTGCCGGCCAGTTATTTTGTAGAATTTCCCTCCTCACTCACCAAGTTTGATGCTTTTCCAAGATTACATTGTAGTTAGGGATTTCTGTGCGGAATATCACGAGCTGCTGTGCTGTTCTCATCATCAGGGCATGTTGGGATCTCTGGTAGTTTCCTCTCTGGTGATGCTCACCTGGGTCTGTTGGTTAAGTCAGTATCTGCCAAGTCTCTCAATGGTCAAAGGACTGTTTTTCCTTTTCCGTATTTTTCTTATAAGAGAGTCACTCAGTCCAGCCCAGGCTCCAGAGGAGAGAAGTGCTAAGTTCTGGAGGTACAACTGTCCCAGAATTTGTGGGGTTATGTTAAGTTCACCACAGTAACCAGAAAGTGTTGTCCACAGTATTATTATTATTATTAGTTAGGAGATTGACTTTCCTTCTATAAGAAGGTGACGTTTTTATTCGTAACCCTTTTGGCAGTCTCAGGGAAGATGTCTGGCACATCTAGATAGAGAACTAGAACTGCTCACGAATAGCTGTGGAATGCTATACTGTGCAAAGACCCAGAGGGGCTTGTGGTCAGGATAGAAGGCTGACTGTACTCAGGCCTCCCTTCTCTCCTCTCGCTCCACTAAAATGACAGGAAAGGAAAGGAACCCTATCACCTCATAGAGAAAAAGAGAGCAGGTTGAAGCCAGGGATTAAGCGTCCTCACACATGTTGTGGTGACTCAGCTGAGTGGGTACTGACAAAAAGTGATTGTCTTTCTGGTCGCTCTACTGGGAAGAGCCAAGCAGTCTGAAGGCCAGTGGGGCATAGGGCTGGAGGGGCTGGATGACTGAAGGGGCTGTGGGAGCTGGAGCAGCTGGAGGGACTGGGGGAATTGGAGGGGCTGAGGGCTGGAGGGGATGGATGACTGAAGGGGCTGCGGGAGCTGCAGCAGCTGGAGGGACTGGGGGAACTGGAGGGCCTGGAAGGACTGGGAGAACTGGAGGGGCTGGGAGCTGGAGGGGCGGAGGGAGTTGGAACAGCCCCCAGCAGGGGTGGGGTGAGCATCTACACAGAGAACCTCTAGCATCTCGTGTTCCTTTCCCAGTCTGTGCAGCGAGGGGTTACTCTGTCCACCATCACCCAGATGAGGAGGTATTCATTTCCTGGGGCTGCCATAACAGGGCCACAGAGCAGGTAGCTGAGAACAACAGAAATGTGCTTTTTCACAACTCAGGAGGCCAAATGATGACATTGTGTGTTGGCGGGGCCAGGATGCCTCCCAAGGCACAGGAAGAATCTGTCCCAGGCCTCTCTCCAACTGCTGGTAGTTCCTTGGCTTGTGGCAGCATAACTGCAAACTTCACAGGGTATTTTCCTCATGAGCATGTCTGTGCCAAAGTTTTTATAAGAACATGAGTCATACAGAATTGGGGCCCATCTTAACTCCCCATTTTAACAAATTGCATTCGCAGGGAGACTATCTCCAAATAGTGTCACATCCTGAGGTACTGGGGTTTAGGACTTCAACATATGAATTTGAGGGACACACAACTCAGCTTATAACATGGTGGAGAGTTTACCAGCTGAAAGTACAGACAGTCCCCATGTCAGGGACAACAGACCTAGCAGAGGGCTGGACAGCGCTATGAGGCTGACATTGAGTGAATACCAGCCTACAGGACTCTAGTCCTCAGCTTCCTTTCCTGGTTTTGCTTTCACAGAGAGAGTAGCCAGGCCCACATGTGCTCACCCGGGGAGAAGGTGAGACATTCTCAGACAAAATGTCACCACATATTGGTATGTGACTGTTTCTCAGTTGCATCCGGATCATCTCACGGCATCAGTCTGCAAGCCCCCTGTCCAGCTCCCATCTTCCCAAATCACATCCAGCACTTTAATGCTTTCCCCTGAGATATGAACAGAGAGCCAAGCGTCCCACATATTGGAGAGAGATTGTCCACATCGAAGCCTGAGACTCAGAGAGAAAAACCAGAAAGCAAATATGCAGAAGAAAGAATTACCAGGGAGCTAAAAGAGGACTGAAGAATAAGAGTTAATTTCTTATAAGTTAAAGATGGAATTGCATCCATAGACTAAAAAAACAGCATGCTATTAAAAAATAGTTACTAACTATTGGTCAGGAGGGAAGGTAGAATATAGCTATTTTAGACACGAAAGCAAGACCTAGCTATCTGCACATCCACCTCTCATCTACTGATCAATCAATTGTCAACCTATCCATCCATCCATCCGTCATCCAGAAAGCCAGTCATTACTTATCTACTTACCTCTCTATATAGTCTGTTCCTGACCCAGAGGTCACACCTGGGTCACCTGTATTTTAGGCAGATTCTTTACCATCTGAATTACCAGGGAAGCTGTATTATCTATCTACTCATCTATCTATCTAGTCTGTTCATCTATCATATATCTCTGTATCTATAATCTATTATCTATCTATCTTTCCATCTATCTTCCCCTGAACTCTGTCTTTGAAAATTACTGGATAATGCACATCAGTAAAATAAGGAAGAAAACCAGATGAAATGGAATTCTTGAAACAAAGAACCCCAAACAGGAGAGAAGTGGGGAAGTCTCAAAAGTCTCTAGGAGAAAAAAACTCTGAATACTGGGAAAAGTTTTCAAGTATTTAACACATGTTTTCAAATTCTTAAAAAATTTTGCTAAGAAGTACTTGGAACATTAACAAGTGAAAACATAAGAAAATTTTTAGTTTCTTGGAAAAAACCCATAAGGGTTGTATGAGAAGTGAGGCACTCTCACTCCATGCATGGGGAACATTTGCGCCCCATGTAGATAATGTCAACTCTGTTGGGAGGGGAGGACCTGGGCAGGTGGCACATGGAGGTGACAGAGAGAATGAGTTCTCACCTTCCTTAGTTAATATGATACTCTAGAGTATTGATTAATCAAGAAATAGCAGGATTGTATGTCACATAAAAAGACGGAAATAAATATCAGAGAAAAATCTTTGGAAGTTGAAATTGCCTTCCTCTAAGCAGTAGTAGTGTTTTGGGCACTAGGCCGAAACTTTTTATTTTTTTAATAAAAGCTACTTAGAACACTTTGATTTCACTCTGTGGACGTACTTTGCTAAAAATAGAGACATGATTTTACAGCAGAAAGGCGAGTCGAAAAATGTGTATACACAGCTCCCAGAGGCTTAGGCACAGTAAGAGGTTTCTGGCAGGACTCTGTGTTGCCTTTTTCTTACCGAGACAGGCCGATAGAGCTGTATATTTATGCTGCCAGGACCTGGAGGAAGCCCTTCTTGTTCCTTGGGGCCATTCCACTCCGTCTGTCACCCTCTCTTTGAAAATGCTTTTGTGACAGGATGCTTACAGTTCTAACACCTTGCCCCGATCATTCCTGATGTGAGTCACAACTTAGCCGTTCCCTGCAGGGGCGGGTGGCTCAGAAGGCCTGGGAGCCCTTGTCAGAGGGTGAGAAAGAAAACAGCATCTCTCTGTTAGTTCTGATAGAGCTGCCATTCTCCACTGAGGAACTTAATTGGTAAGAGATTGCAGGCTGTTAGAAAACCCAGGTCATGAACTGTTTGGCCATTTTTTTCGATATCTACCGAGAGACTCCTAGTTTCATCAGCCCCCCCATCCCAATCTCCATGTTTGTGCATCTTAGAGTCTATACCCCATACTTTGCTCACATTGGGCTTCTTGGAACAGCTTTCTCCACATCCTCCTTCTTGGTTTCTCATCATGATGTCCTTTAACTCTCGTCCCATAAGAGCAGAGCCAATGCCAGTGCAGGGGAGAGGGATCTTTATGGCAACATGAGTCTGCAGCCCCCAGCCCACGAACTGCCCCATCCCAAACTTGCCTTGGAAAGAGGGGAGACCCATGACACACATGGGAGCCACTTTGGGGAGAAAGAGTAAACAGAAGAGGAATGCTGATGCTGGTTGGTGAGAGGGTAACACGCAGGAAGGCCAGGGGTCTCCAGATGGAGGAAATAGGCTGTAAGTGTCAGACATTTTTTAATCTCTCTCGTAGGTGGCAGGAGGAAATAAACTACTAGTGTTCTATTTTTTTACCTTCTCCATACAAATTTAACAACTATTGTTCATGGGGTTCTCAAGGCAAGAATACTGAAGTGGTTTGCCATTCCCTTCTCCAGTGGACCATGTTTTGTCAGACCTCTCCACCATGACCTGTCCTTCTTGGGTGGCCCTTTACCACATGGCTCATAGTTTCATTGAGTTAGACAAGGCTATGGTCCATATGATCAGATTAGTTAGTTTTCTGTGATTGTGGTTTTCAGTCTGTCTGCCCTCTGATGGAGAAGGATAAGAGGCTTATGGAAGCTTCCTGATGGGAGATACTGACAGGGGGAAACTGGGTCTTGTTCTGATGACCGAGGCCATGTTCAATAAATCTTTAATCCAATTTTCTGCTGATGGGTAGGGCTGTGTTCCCCCCCACCCCTTGTTATTTACCTGGGACCAAACTATGGTGGAGGTAATGAAGATAATAGTGACCTCCTTCAAAAGGTCCCATGCACGCACTGCTACACTTGGTGCCCACAACCCTGCAGCAGGCCACCACCCACCCACGCCTCTGCTGGAGACTTCTGGACACTCATGGGCAAGTCTGGGTCAGTCTCTTGTGGGGGTCACTGCTCCTTTCTCCTGGGTCCTGGTATGCACAAGGTTCTGTTTGTGTCCTCCTTCCAGTAGTCATGTATGAATGTGAGAGTTGGACTATAAAAAAAGCGAATCATAGGAAAAGCCCTCTTCCAACAACACAAGAGAAGACTCTACACATGGACATCACCAAATGGTCAATACCGAAATCAGATTGATTATATTATTTGTAGCCAAAGATGGAGAAGCTCTATACAGGCTGCAAAAGCAAGACTGGGAGCTGACTGTGGCTCAGATCATTAATTCCTTATTGCCAAATTCAGACTTAAATTGAAGAAAGTAGGGAAAATGATTAGACCATTCAGGTATGACCTAAGTCAAATCTCTTACAATTATACAGTGGAAGTGAGAAATAGGTTCAAGGGATTAGATGTGATAAAGTGCCTGATGAACTATAGATGGAGGTTTGTGACATTGTACAGGAGGCAGGGATCAAGACCATCACAAAGAAGAAAAAGTGCAAAAAGGCAAAATGATTGACTGAGGAGGCTTTACAAATAGCTGTGAAAAGAAGAGAACCTAAAGGCAAAGGAGAAAAGGAAAGATTATACCCATTTGAATGCAGACTTCCAAAGAATAGCTAGGAGAGATAAGAAAGCCTTCCTCAGTGATTAGTGCAAAGAAATAGAGGAAAATAATAGAATGGGACAGACTAGTGATCTCTTCAAGAAAATTAGAGACATCAAGGAAATGTTTCATGCAAAGATGGGCACAATAAAGGACAGAAATGGTATGGACCTAACAGAAGCAGAAGATATCAAGAAGAGGTGGCAAGAATACAGAGAAGAACTATGCAAAAAAAAAGATCTTAATGACCCACATAACCTTGATGGTGTGAGCACTCACCTACAGCCAGACATCCTGGAGTGTGAAGTCAAGTGGGCCTTAGGAAGCATCACCACGAACAAAGCTAGCTGAGGTGATGAAATTCCAGTTGAGCTGTTTCAAATCCTAAAAGATGATGCTGTGAAAGTGCGGCACTCAATACGCCAGCAAAATTGGAAAACTCAGCAGTGGCCACAGGACTAGAAAAGGTCATTTTTCATTCCAATCCCAAGGAAAGGCAATGCCAAAGAATGCTCAAACTACCACCAATTCCACTCATCTCACATGCTATTAAAGTAATGCTCTAAATTCTCCAAGCCAGGCTTCAACAGTATGTGAACTGCAAAATTCCAGATGTTCAAGTTGGATTTAGAAAAGGCAGAGGAACCAGAGATCAAATTGACAACATCTGTTGGATCATCAAAAAAGCAAGAGAGTTCCAAAAAAACATCTACTTCTACTTTATTGACAATGCCAAAGCCTTTAACTGTGTGGATCACAACAAACTGTGGAAAATTCTTCAAGAGATGGAATACCAGACCACCTGATCTGCCTCCTGAGAAATGCAGGTCAGGAAAGAACAGTTAGAACTGGACTTGGAACAACAGACTGGTTCCAAATCAGGAAAGGAGTACATCAAGGCTGTGTATTGTCACTCTGCTTATTTAACTTATATGCAGAGTACATCATGAGAAATGCTGGGCTGGATAAAGCACAAGCTGGAATCAAGATGGCTGGGAGAAATAGCAATAACCTCAGGTATGCAGATAACACCACCCTTATGGCAGAAAGTGAAGAAGAACCAAAGAGTCTTCTGATGCAAGTGAAAGAGGAGAGTGAAAAAGTTGGCTTAAAGCTCAACATTCAGAAAACTAAGATCATGGCATCTGGTCCCATCACTTCATGGCAAATAGATGGGGAAACAGTGGCTGACTTTATTTTTCTGGGCTCCAAAATCACTGCAGATGGTGAGTGCAGCCATGAAATTAAAAGACGCTTAGTCCTTGGAAGGAAAGTTATGACTAACCTAGACTGCATATTAAAAAGCAGAGACATTGTCAACAAAGGTCCATCTAGTCAAGGCTATGGTTTTTCCAGTAGTCATGTATGGATGTGAGAGTTGGACTATAAAGAAAGCTGAGTGTCGAAGAATTGGTTTTTGAACTGTGGTGTTGGAGGAGACTTTTGAGAGTCCCTTAGACTGCAAGGAGATCCAACTAGTCCATCCTAAAGGAAATCAGTCCTGAATATTCATTGGAAGGACTGATGTTGAAGCTGAAACTCCAATATTTGGCCACCCGATGTGAAGAACTGACTCATTTGAAAAGACCTTGATACTGCGAAAGATTGAAGGCTGGAGGAGAAGGGGACACCAGAGGATGAGATGGTTGGATGGCATCACCAACTCGATGGACATGAATTTGAGTAAGATCCAGGAATTGATGATGGACAGGGAAGCCTGGCATGCTGCAGTCCATGGGGTCACAGAGAATGGAACACAACTGAGCTACTGAACATGCAAATTTAAAAAGAAGTTTCTTTTAAAATTCTGTGCTGCCATGAGGACACCTGGTTCTACCTGAACTTAATTTTACTTAAATCTTGAGCTAACCAATGTGTTTTTCTTATGGAAATGTTTGTCTTAAGCTATGTTAATGAATTATGTACTTACCTTAGAGTCTGTCTTTAAGTAGGTTCTGCCTAAGACTCAGAAAGGACTTGACAAACTTGTATGTTTTACTCATACATTGTTCTCTTAATCTATGTTCAGTTCAGTTCAGTTGCTCAGTCGTGTCCAACTCTTTGCAACCCCATGAATCACAGCACGCCAGGCCTCCCTGTCCATCACCAACTCCCGGAGTTCACTCAGACTTACATCCATTGGGTCTGTGATGCCATCCAGCCATGAAACTATATATTTACTTGGAAACCTGCCTTTCTTCAAGATTCATGTTAATTGGTTCATGGCCCGGAATGACTGGTGCCAATGTTATCTCAAAACACATGTTGTGGGTGAGGGCCTGGTGCCACTCTGAGTTTTGATACATCTCCTTTCTATAATTAACAGCTTTCTAGTAGCTATATAACAGGTCACAAAGAGTCAGACACGACTGAGCGATTGAACTGAACTGAACTGAAAGACTAGCAGTGGGGTACTCTTTCTACCTTCTTCTGATGTCTATGTCAGAAACTTTCTCTATCTCTTTTTGTTTGTTTATTTGTTTTAAATTTATTTATTTTAATTGGAGGTTAATTACTTTACAATATTGTATTGGTTTTGCCATACATCAACATGAATCTGCCACAGCTAACACATGTTCCCTATCCTGAACCCCCTCTCCCTCCTCCCTCCCTCCCTTTATACTTTGATAAAACTTTATTACACAAAAGATCTGAACGATCAAGTCACTGGCCCTGGACTGAATTTTTTTTCTCCTTCAGAGGCCAAGAATCCCAGCGTCTTTTGTGGTTCAGCAACAACCTTTCATTGATTGGAGTAGCAAGACTGGATGCTCATGCTCAGGCTGGAGGAATTGAGCAGGTCCAGAGCCATCACTGCAGCCAACCAGGTGAGGGGTCAGTAAGGAATCCTGATACCTCTTCTACCAGCAATGAGTGCACTTTCCTGTGCTTTCTGTGTTCTGGCTCCTTAAGGGTTTGGGGATTCTAGATCCTGGCCACCTTTCCTCCTTTTCAGAGACAACTAGTGGCCAACACACTTTGCTCTTACCAGAGTAACTCTGGGATGGGAAGGGTAAGGATGGGGCAGAGCCTAAGAACATGAAATGATGGAACTTTAGGCAAAGTGAACAATTTCTTTGAATGGCCTTTCAGAGCACTCGTGTTTAGAGTTCTTGTGTGCAGACCATGTTGTATCAAATAAAATAAATCCCAGACATTTGGAACATTCAGATTTTCCAAATTCAAGCCTGTTTAGTGAAAATAATAACAAAAACCATTCTTAAAGGCTGTAGAGTCTATGGGGGTTGGCCACTCTAGCAGGTTAGAGGGAATACATGGGACACAGGGTCCCAGGAAGGGAGCTGACAGAAGGTATGAGTACAGCCCATGGGCAGGGTAGAATTTCTAGGGCTTCTGGACTGATAGTGATGTGGGCCAACCCCCAACTTCCACTGATCTTTGACTTTCATGGACACTTCTGGTCCAGCCCTAGACAGCTGTGTTTGAGCAGAGATTTGTCAGTGTGAGAGTGTGGGCCCCACAAGTGCCTGGTCAAGAGAAGCCTAAGATCAGAGAGCCACCTCTGCAAAATGCCTGAGGTTTGGAAAGTGAGCTTTGGGAGAAGTGGACCAGAGTGAGCACTGAAAGGTGTGGAGCATGCCCACTCTGCAGAGCAGATTCAAGATAACCCAAAAGTGAAAGTGAAGTCACTCAGTCGTGTCCGACTCTTTGCGACTCCATGGACTGTAGCCCATCAGGCTCCTTCATCCATGGGATTTTCCAGGCAAGAGTGCTGGAGTGGATTGCCATTTCCTTTTCCAGGGGTTTTTCCCGACCCAGGAATTGAACCCAGGTCTCCCGCATTGCAGGCAGACACTTTACCAACTGAGCCACCAGGGAAGCTAAGATACCCCAAACAATTCCCCAAAGTTCTCACTTGTTCATCTCCAACCATCGGTGAGGATATGTTTCATCAAGGTGCACTATAAGAAGTTGAGCCTAAAGAAAATCATATATGGAAGCTCATGTAGGAGCAGGAGCTCTCATTGGAGAGAAGTGGACCATGCTCAGAAAGTATTCCTGGTCACTCTGGGGAAAAAGGAACCATAGAACTATGCATAAAGGATGCTCATAGGACCTGGACTCACAGTGGAGAAAAAGCTGGGAAAATAAATAATCAGGAGATCGCCAATTAGACCTCTCAAACTTCTGGCCACATCTGAGCTTGCAGAGAACTCTGGGTGTGTCCACAGAGGTGCACTGGTGGGGAAGTCATGGAAGCATCTGCTTCTATGCAGCCACCACGCTGGAGCAGTGGATATCTGGTGGTCCCCTGGGGCAGCCAGATACAGACCCAAGGAAGGTAAGAATTTTCTCCATCTGTCTACCAGAGTTGTGTGCTGCCCTTGGCTTCCCAGATATCACACCAAGGAACACTTGGGGCCAGTTCACTCCAAACCATGCAGGGAAGGGTAATCTGCGACATAAGCCTCCAACTTGACCAAGCTGAGCACAAAGCAGCACAGCATCATGGGACTCAGTGTAGGGGACCGGGCTTGGTGCCAGTCTTCCCTTGCAGGGCATGCAGTCTTCCTGCCTTGTCCTTAACTGGCATTTCCTGTTTGCACAGTGAACAGGGGTGTAAGCTAGAATGACAGCCTCCCAGAACTTGCTTTGACTCCTACACCATTAGACTGTTGCTCCTGAGTATCCTTTGGGGCCATTCCTTGAGAGATGAGGCCAAAGTGTGGGTGATCTTCTCCTCTCATGTGTCACCACTGATGGGAGTGGCTGGGCTGTGTAGATGTCTCTGGCAGGTCTACATTAATGTGACTGCCACCCTGGAGGGTCACCAGGCCAAAACTCTAAGGCTCTGAAAATGCAAATCCAGCCAAGAAAGAAAGGTGCCCCAGTGACACAGGCCAACCCTTTGGAATGTTTCCCAACTTTTTCACTCAAGGGGTGAAGACTCCCAGGAAAGACAGAACCAGCTGCCAAGTGTTTGTATAGGCAGTAAGGGCAGTGGTCTGGGGGCCTTGGTGTTTATGGAAGAGAGTCTGGGGAAAGGAGATCAGGGGTTACCATAAACTCCAGGCTTCCGATCTTAAGGAAATTTGTTGTACTGGTGAGGTCAACAGGCGAGCTTTGATCACAAGCATAGACTCCAAGATTGTTGTCTACAAAAGCGACTGATTCATTACATCCAGGTCTCTCATGCCAGCAAGGGTCAAACTGAGCAGGGTTGGAGCAGGGAGGAGAGCAGCCTTCGCACAGAAGTCAGTGCTCAGCCTTCTGCTGCATGTGTGTGATTTCTGCAATGCTCCTGGGATGAGTGACCTCTGAATTTATTCATGAATTTGCAACACTTGCCTGACTTACGACATTGGTTTGTTTGCTGAAATAGTCACTTCTTTTTTGCCCTCCTTCGGGAAAAAAGAGCTGGGTGGAAGCAAGGCTTAGGTGTCACCACATCTGGCTGTTAAGTCTTGCTTCCTGGGATGGAGAAAACTGGAGAAAATGAGAGGAATTCTTAGGGAAGGGTGAGGGCCAGACACCTACCATTGGTCACAGATATGCCACTGTAGAAATGCCCATCTATTCTCATCCTTTCTTCCCTGAAGGCTTTCTGGGGTTCACACCCCACCTGCTGCACAAAGTAGAGGCAGTTAACCCCTGGGAGCTATTTTTATACACATTCCTGTCCCTGGCAGTCATCCCATGTGGTTTCCTTTCTTTGTTTGTCTGTGGTACCACTGCCCAGGAAGAGGGCCCAGAGACAGAGTGGATGTTCATCTTGGAAGTCATGAAACAAATTTTCCTCTATTTATCTCAGCACCCAGGACCTCTCTGCCTCTTGGGAATCAGGATCTATCTCAAGACTACTTCTTTTTCTGTTACTGAAGCCCTGATTTCACTCATAACTTTTGGTGCAATTAGGTACATATTCTGGACTCCTTTGTAGGCAGAGGGCCTGTGAAGTTAGGTCTGACTGAGTTGAGCATAGACTGGTGCTAATCTACCACAATCCATTGCTGTAGTTCATTTAGTCATTCATTTAAGCAGTGATTCTTTCCTGTCTAACATACATCAGAAATTCTCTTGGAGAAAAAAGCCATGAGCTGATTCCTGCCCTGACAGAGTATGTGGTCCATTAGGGTAGTCTCTAAGACTAGCAGGTATAGGACCTCATAATGAGCTCTGGACTCCTAAGATGCTGGTAGGAACATCCTTCTAGAGGCTGGTGAGATGGGCAGGGAGTTTCCCAGGGAGGAGCTGAGGGAGGAGAGGCTAGGCTGGGCAGAGGAATGGTTTCTCCAAGGCTTGTGGTGAGGACCAAGGAGTCCAGTTCAGCCAAGTGTAGAGTATGAGAGGGTTCTGGGAGGGGAAGAAGTAGGAAACATACACAGAGGCTGTGATGACCCAGTCACTTAAAGATGGCCCCCACTTAGGGCCAGGAGAAGCCTTAAAGTAGCATGGTAAGATTTTTGTCTTAAAAAAATCTGGTTCTTGACCATCTGGTCCCAGCCTAACTCTGAGGCTCAATCCCTGCCCTTCCTGTCCACACAGCCAAGCAGGAGCTCTTTGACCTTGTACACTGTCCTGCTTTGGTTACACTCTTCCCTTTGCTTGGAGTGAAACCCACTCATCCTTTGTGCAGTCTTTTCTGATCCATCCATTCTACCCACAAAATTTTGGGCTCTCGTGGACCCCATACACTATCCAAGACCATTTGTGGAACTGGACGGCTATATGGCTGCCTTTTAGGGCCACTGTTTGGACTCACCTTTCCTGCACCCTGGCCAAGCAGATCACAGGGGCCTAAGTAGGTATGTTAGGAAAAATTATCCCAAATTTAGATAAGGCCAAGAACACGACTGTATTTTCCTTCAGTGTCATGCTAAAGCTTTGTTGTGAAAGAGGAGAGTGAAAAAGTTGGCTTAAAGCTCAACATTCAGAAAACGAAGATCATGGCATCCAGTCTCATCACTTCATGGCAAAGAGATGGGGAAACAGTGGAAACAGTGTCAGACTTTATTTTTTTGGGCTCCAAAATCACTGCAGATGGTGAGTGCAGCCATGAAATTAAAAGACGCTTACTCCTTGGAAGAAAAGTTATGACCAACCTAGATAGTATATTCAAAAGCAGAGACATTACTTTGCCGACTAAGGTCCGTCTAGTCTAGGCTATGGTTTTTCCTGTGGTCAGGTATGGATGTGAGAGTTGGACTGTGAAGAAGGCTGAGTGCCAAAGAATTGATGCTTTTGAAGTGTGGTGTTGGAGAAGACTCTTGAGAGTCCCTTGGACTGCAAGGAGATCCAACCAGTCCATTCTGAGGGAGATCAACCCTGGGATTTCTTTGGAAGGAATGATGCTGAAACTGAAGCTCCAGTACTTTGGCCACCTCATGCGAAGAGTTGACTCATTGGAAAAGACCCTGATGCTGGGAGGGATTGGGGGCAGGAAGAGAAGGGGACGGCCGAGGATGAGATGGCTGGATGGCATCACGGACTCAATGGGCATGAGTCTGAGTGAACTCCGGGAGTTGGTGATGGACAGGGAGGCCTGGCGTACTGCGATTCATGGGGTCGCAAAGAGTCAGACACGACTGAGGGACTGAACTGAACTGAACTGAAAGAAGATTATTTCTCTTTTGTTGTTATTGTCTAGTCTCTAAGTTGTATCTGACTTTTTGTGACCCTAATAGACTGCAGCATATCAGGCTCCTCTGTCCTCCATGATCTGCCAGAGTTTGCTCAAATTCATGTCCACTGAGTCAGTGATGTTATCTAACCATCTCATCCTCTGCTACCCCCTTCTCCTTTTGCTTTCAGTCTTTCCCAGCATCAGGGTCTTTTCCAGTGAGTTGGCTCTTTGCCAAAGTATTGGAGCTTCAGCTTGAACATCAGTCCTTCCAATGAATATTCAGGGTTGATTTCCTTTAGGATTGACTGGTTTGATTTCCTTGCAGTCCAGTGGATTCTCAAGAGTCTTCTCCAGCACCACAGTTTGAAAACATCAATTCTTCCATACTCAGCCTTCTTTATGATCCAACTCTCATATCCCTACATGACTACTAGAAAAACCATAGCTTTGACTATATGGACCTTTGTCAGCAAAGTGATTTTTCTGCTTTTAAATATGCTGTCTAGGTTTGTCATAGATCTTTTAATTTCATAGCTGCAGTCACCATCTGCAGTGATTTTGGAGCCCAAGAAAATAAAATATATATGCTTCCACTTTTCCCCTTTCTATTTGCCATGAAGTAATGGGACCAGGTGCCATCATCTTAGTTTTTTAATGTTGAGTTTCAAGATTGCTTTTTCACTCTCCTTTTTAACCTTCATCAAGAGGCTCTTTAGTTCCTCTTCCCTTTATGCCATTAGAGTGGTAGCATCTGCTTGTCTGAGGTTGTTAATATTTCTCCCAACAATCTTGATTCCTGCCTGTGTTTCATCCAGCCCAGAATTTTACATGATATACTCTGAATATAAGTTAAATAGGCAGGGTAATGATATACAGGCTTTTTGTACTCCTTTCCCAATTTTGAACCGTGAGAGTAACCCAGTTGTTCCATGTAACATTCTAACTGTTACTTCTTGACCATATACAGGTTTCTCAGGAGCCAGATAATGGATGTGGTATCCCATCTCTTCACAGTTTGCTGTGATCCACACTGGAACTGTGCTATCAACACATGGCTGTTGAGCCCTTGATATGTGTCTAATGCCATGTGTCAAACTGATAGTATCTTAGATGTGTTGGATTAAATAAAATATACTCTCAAAATGAGTTTCATCTATTTGTTTCTAATTTTCAGTGTGGCTACTAGAAAAACTTAAATTACATAGCTGACTCATGTTGCATACTATCAGAAAGCACTTCTCTAGAAGACAAGTCAATTGTCTGAATTTATTGTTTGCTCTTCGGAGAAGGCAATGGCATCTCACTCCAGCATTCTTGCCTGGAAAATCCCATGGATGGAGGAGCCTGGTGGGCTACAGTCCATGGGGTCGCTAAGAGTCGGGCATGACTGAGCGACTTCACTTTCACTTTTCACTTTCATGCATTGGAGAAGGAAATGGCAACCCACTCCAGTGTTCTTGCCTGGAGAATCCCAGTGACAGGGGAGCTTGGTGGGCTGCTGTCTATGGGGTCGTACAGAGTTGGACACGACTGAAGCGACTTAGCAGCAGCAGCAGCAGCAGCAGCATTGTTTGCTCTTATTAATGAAGAGCTTGAACTGTGAAATACATGTTAACTTGTAGATAATTGTTGGTAGAGATTCAAATGATTCCTGCCTAGTAGGAGAGATAGTTTCTGTTTTCTTACCCTGTGGTACATCTACTGATTTGTCTCTAACTTAAAAACTTAGATACCTGGAGAAGGGAATCCACTCCAGTATTCTTGCCTGGAGAATTTCATGGACTGAGGAGCCTGGTTAGCTACAGTCTTGGGGTCCCAAAGAGTGGGATACAACTGAGCAACTAACACTCCTTAAAATATCAGTCCTTTAAATGCTCTTTGAACCAGCTTTGTCATCTTATTGGTTCTCTCTTTAATTAGTGAATTTAACTATGTATTTTACATATGTTCATTCTAAAAAGGAAACTATCTGGGCACACTGTGAAGAAGGGACCAGAGATGGACAGGTCTGAGTTGGGTAGCCTATATGTAGGGCTTCTGGCAGCTAGGCCAGAGTGGGAGGTCACTGAGAGTGGAGGGAGGTGAAGGAAGTCAGGAGGGAAAAGGGACAGAGCAAGATTGTGGTGACTGTGCAGGAGGGAACTGGATTGAGCTGGGAAGAGGGAGTGAAAGAGGTGATTCTTCATCAGTTTGGGGCTCCAGGTTGTTCTAAACTTGGGGTTCAGGGAGCTGCTAGGGTCCTGGTCGTGGTCCTTTTCAATTCACACTTCTTCCTCTCTGGGTTCCAACTCCCACAGTGCTCTAAGGTCTCACCTCAGGTTAGGGTCTTGGAATAATGGTGAAGCCATGCTGGCTCTGAGAATCTGCCCCAATTTGCCTGTAAGGGAGCAAGAGTGTCACCCTAGGACACTACTCTGAGGAGCGATAGACTGCAATCCAGGAAAGCAGGTTGTGCCCCCAGAGCCTGAGTACCTGGACAGCAAGACTGTTACCCACAGCCACTCTGAATCAAGGTTTGGGTCGCTTTAAGAATGAAATGACAACAGGTAATTCTTGAAAGGTAATTCTTGGAAGCCAGATAGGAAAGAGCACATATTGTATGAGTCTATACAAACTACAAAACAGACAAAGCTGATCCATGCTGTTCAAAGTCAGGAGAGCTGTTATTCTGGGCTTGGTGCCTGGAAGGGAGCAGGCAGGGGGTTGGGGGTAGGGGCTCTGAATGTTGAGTTTTTTAGCTGATGATGGCTTCACAAGTGTGTCCAGTTTTGTGAAAATTCATCAAGTCATGCTCTGCACTCCCCACCTGCTACTTCCATCCCAACACACAGCTTCAACAGAAATGCTTTTCAAAGGAAGATCGTGGGGCTCCCCTGGAAATGCTCACTCTGCATGCTGTAGCTTTGTAGACAGGAGAGCTGTCTGAAGGCGGGTCCAGGGAACCACAGAGGACATCAGAAGTTCCAATGGGCTTGTTGTTGATTTCCAAGCAGGCAAACGAAGTCACAGTTTTTCTGAAACAATAGAATTTGGGCCAAGTCTCCTCTTCTGAAAATTTAGCCCACAGAAGTTCTCAGAGAATCAAGTGAGGGATGGGTCTCCAGCTAGAAAGGATCATGACTTCATTTAACTACAATTTAAAAACAATGTCTTCAGAGGGAAACCATGGTTCACTTCAAGTGGCTTGAAACTGCCTGGAGGAGCACAGTGTTGGCAGCAGGTGTCAGCAGGCACCTCCAGGGAGCTGGTGAAACCTGCTCAGGGGTCCATGGTCCTGGGCAAGGCTATTTTTGCTAAAGGAGTCTCATCTGAATGAGGATGATCACACACAAAGACCAGTGCCTGACCTGCCGAGCAGGAGCTCTTTACCAGCCGGTGTTCCTGGGATGCAATGGTGTGTCATGGCAGTCACACCTGCCACATTTGAGTGCTTTCTGCCTGGGTGTGGATCTGCGTGTACCAGACTAGGAAGGCAGCACAACCCTCCCCGGACACCTGCATTTGTGTCTCAGAGTCCAGTGCTTGACTCCAGACCCAGCTGATGCTGTCCCTCTGCCTTCATAGGGGACCTCAACTCCCCCCACTTCCAGCCTCAGCACTGACACCTGGATTTATTGAATTTGGTTCTACTCTCAGGGACCTCCTGTGCATCAGGGTGGTGGGACCATTTGTTGATTTCCAAGCAGGCAAACGAAGTCACAGTTTTTCTGAAACAATAGAATTTGGGGCCAAGTCTCCTCTTCTGAAAATTTAGCCCACAGAAGTTCTCAGAGAATCAAGTGAGGGATGGGTCTCCAGCTAGAAAGGATCATGACTTCATTTAACTACAATTTAAAAACAATGTCTTCAGAGGGAAACCATGGTTCACTTCAAGTGGCTTGAAACTGCCTGGAGGAGCACAGTGTTGGCAGCAGGTGTCAGCAGGCACCTCCAGGGAGCTGGTGAAACCTGCTCAGGGGTCCATGGTCCTGGGCAAGGCTATTTTTGCTAAAGGAGTCTCATCTGAATGAGGATGATCACACACAAAGACCAGTGCCTGACCTGCCGAGCAGGAGCTCTTTACCAGCCGGTGTTCCTGGGATGCAATGGTGTGTCATGGCAGTCACACCTGCCACATTTGAGTGCTTTCTGCCTGTGTGTGGATCTGCGTGTACCAGACTAGGAAGGCAGCACAACCCTCCCCGGACACCTGCATTTGTGTCTCAGAGTCCAGTGCTTGACTCCAGACCCAGCTGATGCTGTCCCTCTGCCTTCATAGGGGACCTCAACTCCCCCCACTTCCAGCCTCAGCACTGACACCTGGATTTATTGAATTTGGTTCTACTCTCAGGGACCTCCTGTGCATCAGGGTGGTGGGACCATTGGCTCTGGCCAGTGTCCAGGGATTAAGAGAGCGGACCCCTTGCCTGGTGACCGGGCACGTTCCAGATTCTAGCTGCTGTCAGCTATGCCCTAGAGAGCAGAGGATACAGGATGGCTCCCCTGCTGATGGCAATAGAGAGAGTGTGGACCGCAAGTGAACATTGTTGTTGCTGCCATATTGGTGCTGCGGCTCTCATTGCTGTGAGACCCCAGTCAATCACCCTAACACCATGTCTTCCTCTTGACCCCCTAGGCCCTGCAATGAGTCCTCCCGGTCCTCCTAAGTCCACTATGAAGCCTGGGAGTCCTCGCCTTTCTCCAAGCCCTCCCTTGCTCAACCTCACAATTAGTATAAAATCTAAACTCTGAAGTCTGGCCCTGCTGACTGGTCCTCCAACCACTGTCCACCCCTCCCAGGAACACCCATCTCCCTGCTCCACTTCAGGCCAGGGACTCATTTGTGTCCCAGCCCTTAGGTGGGAATATTCATCTTCAGCTCTTATCATGTTCCTCTGGTGACCATCACACTCCTTAACTGAGGTCCAAAACACAACCTCATTAACATAGCAAAAGACACATTTATGCTTTCATCATTTTGGAAATCCCAGGATATGAGAACCTCTGTACCAGAAACAGAGATGAAGACAAAGATATATGTTTCTTATTATAAATCACCATATCACAGCAGCTGTCCTGTCTGCCACTCTATCCAGCACTGCAAAGGCAGTGCTCAAAATCTATCAGTCCCAAGAAGTCTATGGTCAGGGTAAGGGGTAGTGATTTCCACGTGGTCCTAGGGTCAGAGGAGAGGGCTCAGGTGTGGAGGCTGCTGTTGTTTTGAGAATTTACAGCTGGAGTGACCATGGGTTCAGGCTGGCACCACCTTCACTCAGCTCAGATGAGAACTCTGCTGAGAGCTGATGGAGAGAGACCACACCTGTGTGAACCAGGAGAAGCAGCAGAATGGCCCTCTGCTTCTATATCAAGATACCTGATACACATAGGACCTTGTTAATTTCATGGAAGTGTCACAACGACTTCATCGCTAGGCATAGTTATTTTTCCCCTGGGCTTCCCTGGTGGCTCAGAGACTCATATTTGATCTCTGGGTCAGGAAGATCCCCTGGAGAAGGGAATGGCAACCCACTACAGTATTCTTGCCTGGAGAATCCCATGGACAGAGGAGCTTGGTGGACTACAATCCATGGGGTCACAAAGAGTCAGACACGATTGAGTGACTAACACTATGGCTATGACTCACCTTACATAGAGAAGAAAACAAGGGCTTGGGAAAATAGGTGGTCCCAGACCCTGTAGGTGGTGACCTGGGGAAATGATGTTTGAGACTGGGCCTGCTTACTCCCTGCCCCCAAATCCTTCACCTCTACTATTCACTGTGCTGACTTTCACTGCGCTGAATATGTTCAAAAGCTAAGTCTGATAAAGGCTGGGCTCCCCTACTCCTGTTCCGGGGACTAAGGACTTCTAGAAGGAGTCTGAATGTGAGTCATTTCTCTATAGCTCTTCTGAATAAACTGCCAGTTTTCCCACCAAGTATCCAGGACTTTCATCTTTCATCTTTGAAAGATGATGTTGTGAAAGTGCTGCACTCAATATGCCAGCAAATTTGGAAAACTCAGCAGTGGCCACAGGACTGGAAAAGTCAGTTTTCATTCCAATCCCAAAGAAAGGCAATGCCAAAGAATGCTCAAACTACTGCACAATTGCACTCATCTCACACTCTAGTAAAGTAATGCTCTAAATTCTCCAAGACAGGCTTCAGCAATACATGAACAGTGAACTTCCAGATGTTCAAGTTGGTTTTAGAAAAAGCAGAGGACCAGAGATCAAATTGCCAACATCCGCTGGATCATGGAAAAAACAAGAGAGTTCCAGAAAAACATCTATTTCTGCTTTATTGACTATGCCAAAGCCTATGACTGTGTGGATCACAATAAACTGTGGAAACTCTGAAAGAGATGGGAATACCAGACCACCTGACCTGCCTCTTGAGAAACCTATATGGAAGTCAGGAAGCAACAGTTAGAACTGGACATGGAACAACAGACTGGTTCCAAATAGGAAAAGGAGTACTTGAAGGTTGTATATTGTCACCCTGCTTATTTAACTTATAAACAGAGTACTTCATGAGAAACTCAGGGCTGGGAGAAGCACAAGCTGTAGTCAAGATTGCTGGGAGAAATATTAATAACCTCAGATATGCAGATGACACCACCATTATGGCAGGAAGTGAAGAGGAACTAAAAAGTCTCTTGATGAAATTGAAAGAGGAGAGTGAAAAAGTTGGCTTAAAGCTCAACATTCAGAAAATGAAGATCATGGCATCTGGTCCCATCACTTCACGGGAAATAGAGGGGAAAACAGTAGAAACAGTGTCAGACTTTATCTTTGGGGGCTTCAAAATCACTACAGATGGTGACTGCAGCCATGAAATTAAAAGACGCTTACTCTTTGGAAGAAAAGTTATGACCAACCTAGATAGCATATTCAAAAGCAGAAACATTGCTTTACCAACAAAGGTCCGTCTAGTCAAGGCTATGGCTTTTCCAGTGGTCATGTGTGGATGTGAGTTGGACTGTGAAGAAAGCTGAGTGCTGAAGAATTGATGCTTTTGAACTGTGGTGTTGGAGAAGACTCTTGAGAGTCCCTTGGAATGTAAGGAGATCCAACCAGTCCATTCTGAAGGAGATCGGCCCTGGGATTTCTTTGGAGGGAATGATGCTGAAGCTGAAACTCCAGTGCTTTGGCCACCTCATGTGAAGAGTTGACTCATTGGAAAAGACTCTGATGCTGGGAGGGAATGGAGGCAGGAGGAGAAGGGGATGACAGAGGATGAGATGGTGGATGGTATCATTGACTCGATGGACGTGGGTCTGAGTGAACTCCGGGAGTTGGTGATGGACAGGGAGGCCTGGCGTGCTGTGATTCATGGGGTCGCAAAGAGTTGGACACAACTGAGTGACTGAACTGAACTGAACTGATCCAGGTCTTCCCTGGTGGCTCATTCAGTAAAGAATCCACCTGCAATGCAGGAGACCTGGCTTAGATTCCTGGGTGGGGAAGATCCCCTGAAAAAGAAAATGGCTACCCACTCCAGTTTGCTTGCCTGGAAAATCCCTTGACAGAGGAGCCTGGTGGGCTACAGTCCATGAGGTTGCAAGAGTCAGACACAACTGAATGATTAAAACACCACCACCATCATCAGTGATTAGTATAATTGCTTAAAATCTGCTTTGGAGAAGGACTAAGACTGCTTTGGGGAATAAGCCTGTTTTGACTCCACTTGCAACCAGGACAATGGGTGAAGCTGGCCATCTGGGACAACGTAGAGACCCCAGCCTCACACAGGCTCCCCACAGGTAGCTTGTCCCCATACCAGGCCTGTGCCAGGATGACCAGAGATAGAGCTGAGGAAAAGAAGGGCAAGTGAGACAAGAAAGGGCAATGTCCTTTTTCTCCTTGCAGCTTTAGGACCACAATCATGCCTTGGAGGGAGGTAAAGTTCACCCACCTCCACCCTTCTGGGGCTGCTCCCCAAAGGGTAGGTTCAGTCCACTATGGCATGTATTTGACAAGGGGTCATAGCCAGAACAGACAAGACACTTTCACATTTCCGTAAATAAAAGACACAGATCCAATTATAAAATGGGCAAAAAACAGACTTAGTCATTTATCAGAATGGACAACAAGCATAAGAACAGGTGCTCATCATTTTCATTCATCAGGGAAAGACAAATGAAGCCCTAGTGGTTCCCATTACAGGCCTACCGGTGCAGCTAGAATAAAGTAAGGAGTCTTTGGTACCAAGTGCTGGTGAGACTGGAAAACAGATCTCTCACATGGGGAATCTGAACATACTAGATGACTTTGGAAAACTCTGGCAGTTTCCAGCAAAATTCAGCACGTGTATATTCTGGCAACCAGCAACTGACTCCAAGGAGAAGAAAAGAATACGTATCTTCAGGAAAACTTGTTCAAAATACTTACAGAGTTTTATTCTTAAAAAACTGAAAAGAACTCATCCGTTAACAGGAGAACAGATAAACCAATTCACTGCATGGAACACAACACAAAGTTAAAAAGAATTAAGCTGCTGATACATGCAATGGAAACAAGATGAATCTCTAAATGAAGGAGGCCAAACAAAAAAGAGCATGCCCTATATAAGTCCATTGTGTGAAGGTTCAGAATAGGTAAATGAATTGATTGACAGCTCAGAGTGATGGTTACTGCTGGAGAGGGGATGCTGTGTATGTCAAAAAGGCAGAGCCATGAGAACTTTCTAGGGAGAAGAAACACTGAGCTGGACAACAAATGTTGAGCTTGTACTTACAAGGGTGTATACAGTTGTCAAAATTTATGGAACTGTACTCTTTTTAAAATATAAATTCATTTATTTTTTTTTCTTTTAAAAATTATACATCAGCTTTATTCTTTTTTTAATATAAATTTATTTATTTCAATTAGAGGATAATTACTTTACAATCATATTGGTTTTGCCATACATCAACATGAATCCACCATAGATATACACATGTTCCTCATCCTGAACTCCCCTCCCTCCCAGTACCATCCCTCTGGGTCATCCCAGTGCATCAGCCCCAAGCATCCAGTAATGATAACCCTGTATGTGAGACAGCAAAAGAGACTCAGATGTATACAACAGTCTTTTGGACTCTGTGGGAGAGGGAGAGGGTGGGATGATTTGGGAGAATGGCATTGAAACATGTATAAATCATATATGAAATGAATCGCCAGTCCAGGTTCGATGCTAAATATAAATTTATTTATTTTAATTGGAAGCTAATTACTTTACAATATTGTATTGGTTTTGCCATACACTGACATGAGTTTTGCCACAGGTACATGTGTTCCCCATCCTGAACCCCCTTCCCACCTCCCTTCCATACCATCCCTCTGGGTCATCCCAGTGCACCAGCATCAAGCATCCTGTATCATGCATCGAACCTGGACTGGCAATTCATTTCACATATGATAATATACATGTTTTAATGCCATTCCCCCAAATCATCCAACCCTCTCCCTCTCCCACAGGGTCCAAAAGACTGTTCTATATATCTGTGTCTCTTTTGCTGTCTCACATACAGGGTTATCGTTACCATCTTTCTAAATTCCATATATATGCATTAGTATACTGTATTGGTGTTTTTCTTTCTGGCTTACTTCACTCTGTATAATAGGCTTCAGTTTCATCCACCTCATTAGAACTGATTCAAATGTATTCTTTTTAATGGCTGAGTAATACTCCATTGTGTATATGTACCACAGCTTTCTTAGCCATTCATCTGTTGATGGACATCTAGGTTGCTCCCATGTCCTGGCTATTATAAACAGTGCTGTGATGAACATTAGGGTACATGTGTCTCTTTCAATACTAGTTTCCTAGCTGTGTATTCCCAGAAGTGGGATTGCTGGGTCATATGGCAGTTCTATTTCCAGTTTCTTAAGAAATCTCCACACTGTTCTCCATAGTGGCTGTACTAGTTTGCATTCCCACCAACAGTGTAAGAGGGTTCCCTTTTCTCCACACCCTCTCCAGCATTTATTGCTTGTAGACTTTTGGATAGCAGCCACTCTGACTGATGTGAAACGATACCTCATTGTGGTTTTGATTTGCATTTCTCTGATAATGAGTGATGTTGAGCATTTTTTCATGTGTTTGTTAGCCATCTGTATGTTTTCTTTGGAGAAATGTCTGTTTAGTTCTTTGGACCATTTTTTGATTGGGTCATTTATTTTTCTAGAATTGAGCTGCAGGAGTTGCTTGTATATTTTTTAGATTAGCTGTTTGTCAGTTGCTTCATTTGCTATTATTTTCTCCTATTCTGAAGGCTGTCTTTTCACCTTGCTTATAGTTTCCTTTGTTTTGCAGAAGCTTTTAGTAAATTCCAGGATATAAAATCAACACACAGAAATCCTTTGCATTCTTATACACTAACAATGAGAAAATAGAAAGAGAAATTAAGGAAACAATTCCATTCACCATTGCAACAAAAAGAATAAAATACTTAGGAATATATCTACCTAAAGAAACAAAAGACCTATATATAGAAAACTATAAAATACTGGTGAAAGAAATCAAAGAGGACACTAATAGATGGAGAAATATACCATTTTTGTGGATTGGAAGAATCAATAGAGTGAAAATGAGTATACTACCCAAAGTAATCTATAGATTCAATGAAATCCCTGTCAAGCTACCAATGGTATTTTTCACAGAGCTAGAACAAATAATTTCACAATTTGTATGGACATACAAATTACCTCAAATAGCCAAAGCAATCTTGAGAAAGATTGCTGGAGGAGTTGGAGGAATCAACCTGGAGGAACTGGAGGAATCAACCTGCCTGACTTCAGGCTCTACTACAAAGCCACAGTCATCAAGACAGTATGGTACTGGCACAAAGACAGAAATATAGATCAATGGAACAAAACAGAAAGCCCAGAGATAAATCCATGCACCTATGGACATCTTATCTTTGATAAAGGAGGCAAGAATATACAATGGAGAAAAGACAATCTTTTTAACAAGTGGTGCTGGGGAAACTGGTCAACCACTTGTAAAAGAATGAAACTAGAACACTTTCTAACATCATACACAAAAATAAACTCAAAATGCATTAAAGATCTAAACATAAGACCAGAAACTATAAAACTCCTAGAGAAGAACATAGGCAAAATACTCTCCGACATAAATCACAGCAGGATCTTCTATGCCTCACCTCCCGGAATATTGGAAATAAAAGCAAAAATTAAAAAATGGGACCTAATTAAAATTAAAAGCTTCTGGAACTGTACTCTTAAATGTTGTCCATCTTACTCCATGGAAATGATATCTCAATATTAATGAATAAAATCCTACCCAGTAATACCATATTTCTATGGTTATCTTCCACCAGCCCACGAATAAAGCTCTTGTTGCACAACATCCCTACCAGCATGTCATAGATCCAGTTTTTTTTAGATTTCAGCTATTTTAGTAGATACAATAGCTAGCTTCCCCCAGAGCAATTAATCCAAGAGGTCAAGCAGAAGTTGCAATGTCTTTTATAATCTAGACTCAGAAGTCTAATACTCACCATCACTCACATACCACCACTTCCTCAAATATTCTATTTGTTACATATGTCAGCCCTGACTTATTGTGGGAGGAAACTATAATATAAATATACACAGTAAAGATCACAGGGAGCACAGCTAGAACACCAGCTACAAGTTTCACACAGGCGAATTTTTCTCCAAGATGTGTTAAGTGCACTGTGCCAAAATTAACTTTGCTGAGAGATTTCTCCCAATTAGATCCAAGTGTACAGGGTTAGGGGCAAAGTGAAAGTGAAAGTCATCACTTAGTCGTGTCCAACTCTTTGGGACCCCATGGGCTGTAGCCTGCCAAGCTCCCCTGTTGATGAAATTCTCTAAGCCAGAATACTGGAGTAGGTTGCTTTTTCCTTCTCCAGGGGATCTTCAGAACCCAGGGATCCAACCCAGGTCTCCTGCACTGTGGGCAGATTCTTTACCAGATGAGCCACAAGGGAAGCCCAAGAATACTGGAGTAAAGGAAGCCAGAATACTGGAGTAGGTAGCCTATTCCTTCTCTAGCAGATCTTTCTGACCCAGAAATTGAACCAGGATCACCAGAACTGCAGGCAGATTATTTACCAACTGAGTTATCAGGGTAGTCCTCTAGGGTTAGGGGCAGCTGGTGTCAACTGACTGGCTTCCTCTTATACTTCCACCTTCTGTCCTGCAGTGAGTGGTGCAAGTATGCACATAGAAACCTAGATCTCTCCTTGTCATCTCCTTTTCCTTCTCTCTTAATCCCAGTCAATGTCTCTCTAGTTCAACTTCTCTCCTCACTGCCTGTTAACTGGTATATGCTATCGCTTCCTTCCTTCTGGCACTTTCACTGCTCCTTGATCTAATGTTTCTTTTAATGCCAGTCTTTCCTCCTAGACAGTAATCCCCATGACCCCCTGACCAGACCTGCTGTCATCCACTATTATGTCTCCAATACTGTACTTTCCCCCTGGGAAGTACTGATAAAGTCTTGCCAGACATCCCAGAACTGTCCCCTTCCATGATGAATGCACCTGAGGAATAAGCCTCCCAGCAAGTTAATTCCATGATGTGGCCTAATCATTTTGTGTCTCTTTCTTCCACAATGGAAGAGACTGATTTATTGATGCATTCAGTATCTTGTCCAATTACTTACCCACTGGGTGCCTGCTAGACAGTACACAGGGCTTCCCAGGTGTCTCTAGTGGGAAAGAGCTCATTTGCCAATGCAGGAGACTTAAGACGTAGTTGGATTCCTGGGTCAGGAAGATCCCCTGGAGGAGGGCACAGCAATCCACGCCAGTATTCTTACCTGGAGAATCCCATGGACAGAGGAGCCTGGTGGGGTACAGTCCAAAGGGTTGCAAAAGGTTGGACACAACTGAAGTGACTTAGCACAGCACAGCCCAGATAACAGATACTCTGGTCTTAAGGAGAGGGAAAATTTCATAGCTGCTCCCATCACAGGTGGATGGGACTCCGATGCCTGAAAAGATCAACTCAGTCCTCTATCTGGAGACATAACAAGTCAGTGGGAGTCAATGTATGTTTCTCAGATAGGAGGAGACAAAACAGTCAACAGGGAGAGTGGGAAGAGGAATTATGTGCAAAACTATGAAGGTGTGCACCAACGGCAAAGACAGGGAAAGTATCTTTTCAGACAGTTTGGTCTTGTGATTGCACACAAAAGGCAATTGGAGGTCAGAGTACAAAAGTCTGAGGGCAACAGATCATGGTATCATGAGGAGCCTGTGTGCAGCTTTGTTTTGGAAACAGGAGGTGGCCAGGGCAGCAGCGTTACTGACCCTCTGATGAGGTAATGGCTGGGCTCACAGACTGTCCTGCATATGCTGCTCATGTGCCTGTGATTCCCGTCGTCACCTGCCCTACCTTTGTTCAGTTCATGGAATCGAAATGGACAGACTGACCAGAAACAAGTGTCCTCTCTCTAAACAGACATGGGTTAAGGGCAGTGGTGAGTAGCTTTGTCATCATTGCTCCATACAACCATCCACTCTACTATAAAGAGCTGTAGTCAATACTGCAGAATATTTATTTATCCTACCAGTAGGCACATTTCGGAGTCAACCTGCATGGTAAGCCTGGAGTCAGATGGGATGAGTGTGGAAAAGAAAAGAATGTGCACTGACATTGAGGGAACTGTGGGGAGTGGTGTTCTCAGGAAACAGCCACTTTAAGAAAGGGAGGAGGACAGATCACAGAAGAAAGAAGCACCTCAGGGTATGGAGTAGTTTGCTGGTGATCAGAAGGGGAACACAGAGACTTTGGAGAGGGAAGTTGGGCCCCGGAGCAAAGACAGTTCTTTCCTTTTTCAGGCTTTGTAGAGCTTTGACGAGCACATTCATTGGTTTCAAGCTAAGTCATGTTTCTAGTGAAGTGGCACCCAGAGCCTCAGGGTTTGCTCTCTGACTGAATTGTCCTCAGAAAGAGTGAGTGGACTGAGCTGGCCTGAGCACATGTTGGTACAAAGTGTTTCTGTTTGACTAAGAGCTAGGGTCACTGACCACAAGTGCCTGAGCTCGTGCTGGCTGAGATGCAATTTGCTCTTATAGCAGCTCATAGTACTAGTTACTTTATTTACTTATTCGTATTTATTTGGGCTTCCTAGGTGACGCTAGTGGTAAAGAACCCACCTACCAATGCAGTAGACATAAGAGATGTGGATTTGATCCCTGGGTCAGGAAGATTCCCTGGAGGAGGGTATGGAAACCCACTCCAGTATTCTTGCCTGGAGAATTCCATAAACAGAGGAGCCTGGTGGGCTACAGTTCTTAGGGTTGCACAGAGTCAGACACAACTGAATTGACTTAACACGTTTGTTTATTGCTGTCCAAATTTAAAAAGACTTTGGCACTTAGAACATTTTCTTGTCTGAGATTGAAGCTCACATTCTGTACATTAGCCAAGTGTGGAGAAACATTTCTAAAAGGTTATGACAATAGGGGGAAATGACTCTGGAACCTTTTCTGTAAAATCAGAATGAATAAGTCACATTCTCACTTGCACCGTGAATTGACTGGGATTGGGATTTGTTACCTGCAGAATCTTCTCTGTGGACAGGGGAAGATGTGAGACACACCGGTGGTTGGTGAGGGAGAACTCCTCCAATCTCAGAACTCCAGTTTACACACAGAAATGCAGCATGAATCACCCTCAGGAGAAAGCAGATGGATGAGACCTTGAGGAATCCAAGGAAATGCAATTACCCACTCCCTCTACTCAGTGTCCAGTGCATTCTTCTCCGTGTTACCTGGCTCCGCAGAGAAGCACTGAGTCAAGTATAAACACGGTAACACCACACCTACTGGGGAGGGCTTGTAACCCGCTGCTTCACACATCCCCAGTCCATCCCCTGCCACTGGGCTATTTCAGTGCTAAGTCTGGGCATCCCTGATCCTTTGCTCCAGGGACTGTCCACGTTGTGGGGAACCCTGATGCTCTGAGCATACAAGAAACAGGTAGCATTTGAAGAGAGAAAAAAGAGAGAGGAGAGTGATGCTAACACAAGGAGACATATCTCTGTGAGATAGTGCAGGAATGTTTTCGGTAGTAGAGAATTAGATGGTTAGATAGCATTAGCGACTCAACGGACATGAATTTGAGCAAACTCTGGGAAATAGTGGCACTTCCCAGGTGGCGCTAGTGGTAAAGAACTCTCTTGCCAATGCAAGAGATGTAAGAGATGCAAGTTCAATCCCTAGGTTGGGAAGATCCCCTGGAGAAGGGCATGGCAACCCACTCCAGTACTCTTGCCTGGAGAATCCCATGGACAGAGGTGCCTGGTGGGCTACCAGTCCATAGGGTCACAAAGAGTTGGACATGACTGAAGCGACTTAGCATACAATGGGAAATAATGAAGGACAGGGAAGCCTGGCATGCTCTAGTCCACAGGGTTGCAAATAGTCAGCTATGACTTAGTACGGAACAACATCTTCCAAACCCCAGATTTACAGTCACATCCCCACGCAACCATACTCAGGATTTTAGAGCCCACAGACCTAACTCTGACTTTGCTGTTTTTCGGTCACTCAGTTGTGTCCTACTGCTTGCAACCCCATGGACTGCAGCACGCCAGGCTTCCCTGTCCTTCACCATCTTCCAGAGCTTGCTCAAACTCATGTTCATCGAGTTGGTGATGCCATCCAACCATCTTGTCCTCTGTTGTCCTCTTCTCCTCCTGCCTTCTATCTTTCTCAGTATCAGAATCTTTTCCAATGAGTTGGCCTTCATATCAGGTGGCCAAAGTATTGGAACTTCAGCTTCAGCATCAGTCCTCCCAATGAATATTCATGGTTGATTTCCTTTAGGATTGACTGGTTTAATCTCCTTGCAGTCCAAAGGACTCTCAAGAGTCTTCTCTAGAACCATAGTTTGAAAGCGTCAGTTCTTCCATGCTCAGCCTTCTTTATGGTCCAACTCTCACATCCCTACGTGACTACTGGAAAAACCACAGCTTTGAAGCTATGGATCTTTGTCAGCTTGCATATCATGGAGCCATTCCCTGTTGGCACTCTTGTGTCCACAGCCTGCTCTGAGAATGCCCTAGTCCCAGCTGTCCTTTTCGCCACGATGACCTATTGGATCCCACTGGATTGAGAAGTCTTCTTCTTTAGGTGCCAGTTGCACTGGTTGGAATCTAGTGGGAGCTGATGTTTCCATCTCATCTCTCACTGAAACAAGTGGACTGTCTTTCATCACATCTAGCAGAGAGCCACATGTTTTCAGAGTTGGCAGCTGCCCAAGAAAGCAAAAAAAAAAAAAAAAAAATAGTTGTAGAGGCAAGAGATCTAGTAGGTTCAAGTAAAATGTGCATTAGATGATGCTCAGCATCTCCCACAAGGACCTGTTCCTATCAGTAGCAATGGCTCTTTAAACAGACACTTTCTCCTATATCACATCATTTTCTGGCCTTGTGAAGATAGTCAAGGACACTGGGGCTGGGCAGTATTTCATTATCAGTGCTGGTTCCCAGAGATGGCAACACATATTCGCATGAAATCTGAAGCTGGGAAATGGAGGGCGGTTCAGAGTCAACTGCCAAAGCCAAGATTAGAGATGCTTTGAAAGCCCAGCAAGACCAGGGTGGTGGGCATCTTGTGACTAGGAGAACCATGCTCTGAGAAAACTGGAGAATGTACTTCACTTGCTCAAGATCACATAATGAGACAGAACTAAGAATGAGCCCAGTTCTTTTGAAACCCAGACAATTTCCACATTAGCTTGCATTTGTATGGTGCTTTATCATTCCCTGGCAAGTTTACCCAGTCACCTCATTTGATCCTCATAGTAACACAAATAGCAAGGTGTGCACAGATATGCTTACTGTAGTTTATACAGAGTCTTATACTCCCAGTTCATGTTTCTTGCTTCTACTTGTCTCTGGAGTGGTGGAAGCACTTTAAGATGTCTCCATTCTATACAGGAGATGAAACAGATGGGACAGGTCCCTAAGATGTGTGGAAAACTGTTCTGTTTCCTAAAATCTTACTCTTGGGGACCAACATCATGGGCAACAACAGTTCTGTGCAAAGCACATGTGTATTGGAATATGAAGTTGAAGAAAAATAGGCATTTTTCTATCTCTGGGCACTAGAAACCATACACTGTTTGCTCTTTTCTGAAACAATGCTCATCCTAACCAACCCAAAGGCATCTCCAGCATAAATTGACACCATCCTTGAGATAAGCAGCACATCTCAATTGACCCATTCTCACCAAAGAAGGAACTTTTATTCCCGAATCTTGGTTGTGACTTGTTAGATAAAGGATGGTGTGTGTTTGGAAATAATTTTCCATCAGCTTCAAGCTGAAGTGACCTTCAGTGTCTTACTTTGGAGGAAGTCAAGTACTATGATGAAAAGAACAAACGGAAATTGAGTATAATTTATCACTAAATAGGCCGACATGTGGAAAGATCCTTCTAGGCTCTTACAAAAATAGGTGGCCTGGATTCAGAGGGCAGAGATGGCAGCAGAGGGGCCGGGGAGCCAGGACCTTGCCTGTCCTTGAAGGAAGCTCAGGAAGATGGGCTACCCAGCAGTTCTCTTCTGTTCCTCATACACCTGCCACCGAGGCTGCTCCCAACCTGGAGTGAACATCTCAGACCCTGAAGGAAAGAGCTGGGCAGGTGTGTCCATTCTGGATGACATGTGTGCAGAGAGAAAGGCACATCCTAAGAACACAGCTGGGGTTTTGAATGATCCTAATACTGAATATTAATTGAGAACATTTGAGAAGCTTGCAATCTCTTCTAGATCTTCAAGAAAGATGGGAACTAAGTGGGGACTGTGGATTGAGGGAAGAAGTCTGCTCTTCCCTTGATGAAATATGGTCATTCTTCAAGACTGGGAAGTTTAGGAAGGTCAGTGAGGTCCTTGTCTTGCCCTACATTTCCTCACTGGTTCTTTCTGAGGTCAAGGTGTACAGGATGGAGGACCAAGGGACCCAAGCTTGAGAAGGGTTTGTTTGGAGCACCTCCATGATCCATGGCTTCCAGTTCTTCTGTCTACATGGGTTCAGTCATGGAACAGTTTCTTCTCTTGGATGAGCTCAAGAAGGAGGTGAGTGGCAGTCAGCAGTCAGATTCTGCCCTCTGTGGGGGCAGGTCAATCGGAGTTTTAGCATTGTGGGCAAAGATTAATGTTGTGCAATTTTTGTTCCCCTCAGTGTTTGGCATAATCCTCAATGTTTGGTGCAAGGTGTGTGCCCTTGTTCTCTGAATTTTTGTTGGGAACTAAGTGTGTCAGTGTGGTCCGGAACATTCGTGACAAAACCTGTCTTCAGTCTGTCTTTTCTTCCAGGTTAGATTATTTGGGCTTTTTTTTTTTTTTTTTTGAAGGGGGGGCATGTATTTTACTTTCCCTCTGCTTTTCACCATCTTCTTCTGTAGAAAGTTTGAATACCTGGCATGTCAATTGGGGATTATAATATTTTTCATGATGTTGAGGAAAAATATTGAGAAAAAAGTGGAGAACTGCATTAAACTTACAAATTAAGGCTTGGGAGGGTTGGAAATGGACATTTCTCTTTGCTCTCTCTCCCTCTCTGACTCTCATCTCTTTCTCAAGTCATTTGTGGTTCATAGTTCTAGGGTAGGAGATTGGGTTAAATTTGTGATTGACTATCCTACCCTATAACAGCAAATCCTTCATGGGATCTACTTTAGAATGTGAAGGATGGGGTAACTGGACCACAAATCTTAGTATACAATGGCTTTCACCTGGCAAAGGAGCGACTGGGCCATATTTCTAAATAGTCACATTTCTGTTTTAATAATCCTCCCACCCATGATGTGGAACACAGGGCTTCCCTGTTGGCTCAGATGGTAAAGAATCTGACTGCAATGCAGGAGACTTGGTTTCGATCCCTGGGTTGGGGAGATCCCCTGGAGAAAGGAATGGTTACCCACTCTAGTATCCTTGCCTGGAGAATTCCTTGGATAGAGGAGACAGGTGGGCTACAGCCCATGGGGTTGCAAAGAGTCAGACACAGCTGAGCAATTAAGACTTCTCTCCGTTCATAGGAGTGTCTTCTGGAGGAAGAGAAGTATGAATGGAATGCAGACCTCATAAAATGCACGCGACTTCTCCTTTTTCTTTTCTCAGCCTATTGAAGTCCTCTCCTCTTCTCAAAAACAAAGTCAAGAGAGCTCTGTAACTTGAAGCTATGGAAAGCTCTGGGACGGGGCAGTTGCTATGGTCCTTAGCACTTTGTTAACAGATCTGATCAAGTGCTTGGCTCTTCCCTCTGGTCTCCTTTGAACAACTCCCTGATGATCTGCTTTCAATCCTCACGTCTGAACCTGTGACAGACAGTCTCTGCCTGCTCAGTCACTCAGTCATGTCTGACTCTTTATGACCCCCTGGACTATAACCTGCTAGGCTCCTCTGTTCATGGGACTTTTTAGGCAAGAATACTGGAGTGGGCTACCATTTCCTTCTCCAGGAAATCAAACCTACATTTCCCGTGTCTCTTCTGCTTTGCAGATGGATTCATTACCCACCAAGAATTGGGGAAGACACTAGGGTGATCCAATAACCCTCACTATCTGGTATTCACACTTCTCAATATTTTTCATTTGAATGTGGGCAGAACCTGTGGTTTGCTTCTAACAAATAGAATGTGGCAAATTGGGATGTCACTTCTGGGATTAGCTTGTAAAAACACAGTGACTTACATCTTGTTCTCCCTCAGTCTTCATAACTTGCTTGCTGGACCCACCAGCATCCACCTGAGTAATCTCGGGTGCTGATCCTTCCTAAAGTGAGCCTTGCAGTGACTGCCACCTGTGTGAGACGCTGCGTCAGAGACACCCCAACAGCCATGCCCTGAATCCTGCCCCATAGGCACAGCAAGATAATAAGTGTTATTGTTTTTGATCACTGAGTTCTGGAGGCACTCTTTTATGCAGGATAACTAATACAACCCCCTATAGATCCCTTTCTTCAACTTTCCTGAACAGTACTTGATAGCGGTGTCTTGGAGCAGGGGCTTGCTTAAAATACACACATTTTTTGCTACCCTCAGAGACTCCATTTGGATGGAGTCCCTGAAATCTCTCTTTTTAACAAGTTTCCTGGGGCTACTGAAAATAGCAACATTGAGAAATGGTGCCTGAATGCCTTCTGGAACTGCTGTGATTGTTTTGAGTTCCAAAGGTAGAGACCAGCTTCATTTACGATCATTCAATGTGATCTATGAAGTAGTTCCTAGCAAAAGTATCATGTCACTATCATAGGTTATATTTTTAAAGGAGGCTGTGACAATGTCTTCTGTCACACATGCTCTTCTACAAGGTGAACTTGACTCTTCTCCTGTCCAGAGACTGAGTCTGATTCTCACTCGATTTAGGCTGTTCTCATGACTCCCTTATGACCAATGGAATATGATGCAAGTGAGGCTGTGTGACTTCCAAGGTGAGGCCAGCGAAGCCATGCCTTCTGTCCGGTTCCTTGGGGATCCAAGCTCTACAGGAAGCCAGACTCCGTGAAAGAAGTATGATTATGCCAAGACCACCATGCCAGGCAGGCATGAGTGCACACTTTAGTTGACAGCCCAGTTTAGCTGTCACTCAATAGCCAACATCACCTGCCAGCTGTGTGAATGAGCTTTCATGAATGGCCAGCTCAGGAGGCCTTTGGATGACACCTGACTCTGGCCCCAAAGAGACCTTATCTTTCCAAACTTCTGACTCAGAAATCATGGTGGCTTTAAGCAGGTACTTACTTTGTCACACAGCTATAGCTGAATACTACTCAAGCTGGAAATACAGATTAGAAGCCGTTCTCTGCTCTCAGCTTAATAACTAGAACTATGGAAAGACAGACTTAAAATCAAATAAAATGATTGTGACTTCCTGGGGACCATGTACAGAGATAGAGGGAGCAAAGGAGAATGAGTCTGAAAGAGAAAAGTCATACTGAGCACTTGAGCTGAGGTTTGCCACACCCCCAGGCCAGGGACAGCACCTGCAGATGCATCAACAAGCCCTAAACATTACACACAATTCAAGAAAGGATAAAGAGCCAAGACAAGCGGGCAGGCTGTCATGGACAAAGCAGCTACTACACGGGGAATCTACTATACCAGGCAAGAGAATGCTGGTTTAATCTGGTCCCAGTGGGTGAGCCACCAGAGAATTTGGAACATGCTTATCTGGGTAGTGTGAACATTCATTTCTTCATTAAAAAAAAAAAAAAAAGCTATAACTCTTTGCCAATCAACTGAGTGGAAGAAGAACTGAATTGCAACTCAAGCAGTTTCTATTTAAGTCCTTGTTACTCACCCTGTGATTGAGCAGATATTACTTAAGGCTGGTGCCCTCCCTGTAAACACCTGTCACTTCCCTGGTTTGCAGAGATGCTGGGAGGTTAATGAGATCACACATATGGAATGTATGCAAGTTTCTAAGAGAAAGAAACCAGATACATTCAAGATACTATTATAATTCCCCCAGCTATCTGGGAGTCAGCTTTCTAGCAAACCCAAGGGCTCAGAAGTCTGAAACTTCTAAATAAAGGAAAAATAAAGATAGATATTTGGCCCCAGAGAAGTAGGAAGCTGATTTGGAAACGGCTGAAGAGCCAGAGATAACACAAAACAGGATACAGGCTGGTCTTGAAGGAAATCCCCACACTCCTTGGAGGGAGCAACAGTGAAAGCCAAGCCATTGTGTGTAGACATCCAGAAGCAAGTGATGCCATGTGGAGAGGTGAGCAGGAAAGGATGGAGAGAGAGCAGACTGCTGGGCAGTGGCAGAGATCAGAGGATGCTGGCAGAAGTATGAGAGCAGAGAGAGGCTGAGCTGCTTGTGGATAAATGGAAGTCAAGGAGGAGGGTTTGGAATGGCAGGGTGGCAGCCAGCCTCTCCCAATCTCAGAAGCTGGACATTTTTGCAGAATACCCTTTAGATCAGGGAGTAGGATCTTACTGTTTGAAAGTGTGGATGCAGCAGACATGTCTAAGCAGTGAGGTGACAAACCAGATGTTCTAGGAAGAGGCCACTGGTGTGGCTGCCTGGTGATAGAATTCAGTGTGTGTGTGTAGGAGGGGCTCAGAGGACAAGTTAGAAGCAGTTGGAACTGGCCAGTGAGACTAATGTGTGACAAGACAGTGGCTGTCTGAAGGGCCCTATAGATGCTCTTGCCATGTGCTGTGTGTGTGTGTGTGTGTGTGTGTGTGTGTGTGTGCTGTGCTAAGTCACTTCAGTTGTGTCCGACTCTCTACAGCCCCATTGACTGTATACCACCAGGCTCCTCTGTCCATGGGATTCTCCAGGTAAGAATACTGGAGTGGGTTGTCATGCCCTCCTCCAGGGCATCTTCCTGACCCAGGAATTGAATCCTCATCTCTATGTCTCCTGCATTGGCAGGCAGATTCTATACCACTAGCACCGTCTGGGAAGCCCTGCTCCTGCCATGACCCAGTTTCAAACACCTGCCAGACTTATAGCAGCATTTCCATTTGTACCCACCTCTAAAACCTCCTGACTCAGTCCACCACCCTTTGCAAAACAAACACCCCTTAAGGAATCCTAAGATTTTGTTGTACACCTCTGCATTCAGCTAAATGCACGGACTGGATATGAAAAAGAAAATTGGACACAAATTTTGTGGGGGACTATCCCTTGGGGTGTGTCTCTTTCCCTTTCTTAGCTGGAAATCCTTGGCTGATGGTTCTGGGGCTGAAAACTCACTTGGACTCTGGCTGTGGTTTACCTTAGCAGTCTAGATTCCAGAAGGCTCTTCTGATCTTTGGAAAATGCTCCTCTGATTACGTGCCTCCTTCCTGCCCCAAGTGAGAGGATGGCAGCCCTCTGGGCTCCCTCCCTGGAGGCCCTGAACCCTGCACCTCCACCCACACTGGGGTTCATGGCCTTCCTCCAGCCAGTGCAGTGCTTCCAAACTTGGCTGCATGTTGAAATAATGGGGAGCCCCTGCCCACCTACACCAACTACGTCAGGGTCTCTGGAGGTGGGGCCAGGAGTAGCCTCCTTTTCACTCTCCTAAGGTAATCTGTGAGAACACCCATGCCCCCCACCACAGCCCCTCAGCTTGGCTGGAATTGGTAGCCGCCATATTGGCTATTGGTGAGCCTTCTGCCACCTCCCATCTGAGGTCACTCCTGCCACCCCAACTACAGTAAATTAAGGAAGAACATTTCTCCTGTTCCTGGTGCTTGTCTTCTTTACAACTTCATATCTGCTTGCATAAATTACTTGACTTGTTGATGTTTACTCCCTTGTATCATAAGCTGCTGGAGGGCACAAACTAGGTGGGTTTGTGGTCAGTATAGTGTCTTTGGCACTTGTCCCAGTGCCTGGCACGTAGTAGGTGGTCCATAAATATGGGATGAGTAAACAGACAGATGGAGAAATACCTTATTTTCTATAACTTCTCTTCTCCAAGACATATCTATGCACCTTTTCCCTTTCCATCACATATGGAGAAGGTGTGCATAAATTGTTGCTATTGTTTTTCACATGAAACTAAGTGTATGACTTTCCTTCTTGATTATCTCCAAGGGCACTTGTTACAGAAAGAAGGCTGTGAGGAGCTCAGAGGGCGTTCTCCCTGACTGTCAGTCCATGCTGACTGTTTCCCTTTGGTATCTGGTGCTCAAGACTGTTCATCTCTACGAGTTGGGTACTCCATCTCTCTTGTCTCCTCTCCTCACCTGTGAGGTGGGGGAGGGGCCTGACCTCAGGGCACCCCCTGGTGCTGTGTTCAGTGCTCTGTGTCCCTTGGGGATGCACACATCACTTGCCCTTCCCATGCATCCTGAGGAATCAGACCCATTAAGCTGGTGGGTCTTAATTTGTCCCCTGACCCTCTCACTTTCCTTGGAGGCAACTGAAGATGACCTTTTCTGTTTTTTTTTTTTTTGGGTGGGGGAGTGTTTCAGGTGATCTTCTGAGAGTGTGACATTTGTAGACTCAGCAGAGGGTTTTTAAATGTTTATTTTATAACTCAACTTTTATTCAATATTTGGCTTCTGACACCTATTGATACTTTCTTTTTTGCAATACTTCTTGTTATTTGGATACTGATCTAAACGAAAGTGTGAAATATTGCAAGGCATTTTATGTGCCACATCTTTTAAAGTATGACTGGGTTGTCATTCCCTTTTCAAGGGGAGTTTCCCCGACCCAGGGATCAAACCCGCAGTCCGTGCACACTGCAAGTCTTCACTTAGAGGCAGCAATGCAATCATGCCTTTCCCAAGCTCAGGGGGTGCATATTCAGTGGACAACCTTCTGAAAAGCCTGCAACTGCACACAGGCAAAGTAGCAGGGGCCACACCCAAGCCCTCTGTTTTCCATTTTTCTGCTTCCTCTTCCTGATGACGTAGGATTCTTTAGTCACGTCCTCAAGTAACCGCCTGCCTTTATCCAGTCACATCCTTTGATGTAGTGCCCTACAGCCTAGCGTCCGTTATTCTATTTTTGTTTGAAAAGGTAGCCCAGTTCCAGGAGGTACATACAACAGTATAGAGAACATTTGGCAAATGAAAAAAATAGGCTTGAAAGCTAAAATATGGGATTTGTGTCCTAAGAGAAAGCAGAGGTGGGTGATGGGAAATCCAAGACACAGTGGACATGGTCTTATTTCCTGCAAAACCAACAGGATACCAAAAGAAGTGATGCTGTCTGCCTCTGCTGGAAAGCTGACCTGCGTCTGCAAGCCCTCTGTACACGGGTGGTATACGGCTGGACACCACAAAGGAAGGAACAAAAGGAAAGTACTCTAAATTGTGACAGAATTATTAGAGTTTGCTGCCAGGGGAAATGAACCAATCAACCATGAGGCTTACACACTTGAGAGACTTTGAAAGCTTGCCAAGGGTTTGCTGGGGGAAGTTGTGAGGATTCCTTCCAGAGGCTCATAGACAAGGGGGCTGCCCATTAGATGGGGCAGGGGCAGACAAAAGATGGAGCAAGGGGCCTCTTGTTGCTCCAGCTTCAACCTTGCCTGATGCCTTCTGGCACACCACTCCCATTACTTGTAGGAGAAAGCTGTGTGTACACCCTCACTCACCTTGCCCTGTGTTAAGGCATTGGTTTTATTATGGGTTCTGCTGCTCAGATCTCCTTTGCAAAGCTTTTCTGGTGCTATGCAGCAACAAACAGAGGTCACAGAGTAGTATTAATAATAGATTTAATCTTCAGCACCCAAACCCAAGGTGCTGCTCTTCTCTCTTGCTCTCTGAGCTCTGAATTTTATCTGACACTGTTTCAGTCATTTGAGCAGGAAAGAGAGGGTAAAGGGCATTGGCTCCTGAGGCTTATCTAGTGTGAACTTTCCTGACCTGCATCACTTGGCTGCCATGTTTCGAAAGCACAAGAGCAAAGAGAAACTAGGTAGCTAAGAACAGAATTATTTGTGTTCTGTGCCATCTTTTCTCTGTGCACGTCACAAAGCGTTTCTATGATCATTCAAAATACTCTCACAGAGAGCTTAATGCGATGCAGATTTCTTTGTGTAAGACAGGAAGGATGCTGTTTGACAGCAGTTCTTGAATCCAAGGATCACAGAGGAACTGGGGGGCATGAGTAATTCCAGTATTAACCATACATGGAAGGTCTGCCATGAATGTCCTGATGGTGATGTGTATTTTAATCTAGGCTCCAGGGTCTGACAATTCTTACTCATTGTGTTGAAGTACATTTTTTCATTCATTACCAGATAAGAGGTTAATGAAACACAAAAACTCACAGAAAGTGTTCTTGAAGAAATGTCACCTTTAATAAAAATGCAATGACTTGAGAGAATGGGTGAGGAGACAGAGCCCCACCACTGTCTATAATACCCAATGGCTTCTAGGTCGAATTCAGCTTTCCCAACATGCTCAGTTGAGACATTGCTTTAGCTAAGTGCAATGTCTGAGACTGGGGCTTCCTTGTGCTTTTTACAAGAAAAAAAGTCATGGCATGGGACTTCCCTGGTTGTCCAGTCATCCTAACCACTCAGCACTTTCACTGTCGTGGCCCTGGGTTCAATCCTTGATCGGGAACTAAGATCCTGTAAGCTGTGTGGCAGGACCAAAAAAAGAAAAAGAAGAAAAACCATAGCAACTGTGGGTATTTCAACCTAGATCTTTGCTTTTCACTTGCAGTTGCTGATATTTTGGATCAGGGCATTCTGACTATACTATGCACTTCAATCCTCTGAGTATCTTGTCAAAACACAGAAAATTATTTCCTAGGTCTAGGGAACAGTCTGAGATTCTGCATTTCTAAGAAGTTCTCACGATCCATGGACTATGCTTAATTCATATAATCCTGACAGAACTAGAGATTAAATACTGTTACCCTCTTTTATTTTTCAGATAAGGAAACAGGCGCAGGGACTTTAAGGATTTCGTCTATGGTTCTATAGGAGCAGGTCCCAGGCTGGATTCAACAGTTGGTCTCCCAGAGGGAGCTGACCCTCTCCTCTGACCTGACATAGATGATGAGCCAGGACAAGGTGGGGGGGGGGGCACTTGTTGGCATTTTGGCCTCTCCCACGATGTTGGCAGCATCCCAAGGGGAAGTGAGCTAGGCTATTACCTGCGTCACATTTTCTCAGGAAGTTGTCAGTAGACTGAGGAGGAGCTGAATTTCCTCCTTCCCCACGCACAAGGAGACGGTCCAGAGGGAAGCTGCACTTACACAGCCCTGGCCTTACACCATACTTCAACAGGGGGCTCCCTGCTACTAGAAGATAAAAGGAGATTCAGAATCTCATAACACCTCAAATCTCCAGGGTCAGAACATTGTTTTGATTGAGTTAATGGAAACAGATTTTTATTAAGTAACTTAATATCAGAAAAATAAAACTCTTAAGAGTAATTCTGTTTACAGTGAATATGTACTGTCAATATTTTGACCATTTTAACTTAAAGGCCCTCTATCATAAAATATATGATTTTAAATGCCACTCTAATTGAATTTACAATTGCTACGGCTTCCCTGAGTATACAACACAAAAGAGTGTAGTAAATTAGAAAGTACTAAACTCTATTGAAGGCAATGGCACCCCACTCCAGTATTCTTGCCTGGAAAATCCCATGGATGGAGGAGTTGGGTAGGCTGCAGTCCATGGCGTCGCTAAGAGTTGGGCACGACTGAGCGACTTCACTTTCACTTTTTACTTTCATGCATTGGAGAAGGAAATGGCAACCTACTCCAGTATTCTTGCCTGGAGAATCCCAGGGACAGAGGAGCCTAGTGGGTTGCTGTCTATGGGGTCGCACAGAGTCAGACACAACTGAAGCGACTTAGCAGCAGCAGCAAACTCTATTGATAATTTATGATTCTCAGTTTGTGGTTTTTACCACACACACCTAATATATGTTGATTTCTTATCTTTTTGCTGCAGTGAACAAGGTAATAGAACATCAAATATATGGTAGTGAACATTCATTTCTGTCTACAAGACAGCAGGCAAAGACTGGGTTTCAATACTGATATTTAACTGTCCTACAACCAATTAGCATTCTGTCATCATATGCCATCAAGGCAAATATTTTACACTGAAAAAAATAAAAATAAAAGCTGCCATTTGCTAACATTCAAGTGAAATATAACTCTTCAAGTGGAAAGAAAAAATATTTGTGTATTTACAGTTTGATTCATATAGGATTTCAATTTTTATTATAATGAGAAAAGCTCAACAGCTTTTTTATGTTAAAAAAATTGAAAGCCCTTGTCACACCAAGAACAGAAGAACCATGGCCTGAAAGAGAAAAGACAGTCAATAGACACCAGCATTAAGATGAAGCTGATGCTGGTATCATTGACAGGATTTTAAAGCAACCATCATCAGAGTGCTTAAGCAAGCAACTGCAAATTCTCTTGTAAAAAATGAAAATCTTTTGTCAATAAGAAATAGATGATACAAAAAAGAACCCTGCGAGAATTATAGAACTATATTACAAGCACAAAAATAAACAGAAATCAGCAAACAAGCAGCAAAAGTTATAGGTGGGTTCAGTAGAAACAGGGAGATGACAAAGAAAAGCTCAACGGACTTGACAGAGTCCAGGAATTTACCCAAGCAGAGACAAAATAGACTGGGGAAAAAAAGGATAGAAACTGTCTCAGGAACCCATGAGACATGAAGCCAAAATCTAACACTGGGATCGTTAAGAGTCCCAAGAGGGGAGAGAGAGTAGGACAAAAATAAGTGTTTGAAGAAATAATGGCTGAAAGCTCCCCAAATTTGGCAGCTGGGATAAATCCAAAGATGTTCATATTTGTGTCAGTGTAGTTCATAATTAAACATATATGGTGTCATATCCTAGAATGTGGTGGTTTGAGCTCGGCCTTGGAGCATCCAGGAGGACCATGTGACAAAGAAGGGAGTGCCATCATGCGTGGATGCAGCCTCTCAAGGACTCCTAGTGAGGTCTTACAGCTTTTCGGGTTGGGTCCTAGACTGTTTGAGAATGGATGGAGATGATCCTTGCCCAGGAAGGTCACAGGTTAGCTGGGGAGGTGGACTCATGGACAATCTAGTATGGTGAGTTTGCCATGATTGTTCTGCCCCTAGCTGCTCTCATGAGGCCTGTCTTTTGAGGCCTCTCAAAAGAAGAGGACTTTGAGAAAGTCCTCCTACCCTGCATGTCTGTAAAATGGGTATATAAGTTTCTGTGCTCTCGGAGTGTGGGACATGATTAATATATGGAAGATAGCTGTGTAAAACAGTTCATTTTTTCATGAATAGAGCCAAGAAAAAGCTGACTTAAAACTCAATTCAAAAAACTTAAGATCATGACATCCAGTCCCATCACTTCATGGCAAATAGGTGGGGAAAAAATGGAAACGGTGACACATTTATTTTCTTGGTCTCCAAAATCACCGTGGACACTGAGTGCACCCACAAAATGAAAAGACAATTGCTCCTTGGAAGAAAAGCTATGACAAACTTAGACAGTGAGTTAAAAAGCAGAGATGTCATTTTGCCAACAAAGGTGCGTCTAGTCAAAGCTGTGGTTTTTCCAGAAGTCATGTATGGATGTGAGAGTTGGACCAAAAAGAAGGCCGAGCACAAAACAATTGATGCTTTTGAATTGCGGTGCTGGAGAAAACTCTTGAGAGTCTCTTGGACTGCAAGGAGATCAAACAAGTCAATCGTAAAGAAATCAGTCCTGATTATTCACTGAAAGGACTGATGATCAAGCTGAATCATACTTTGGCCAATACTTTGGCCACTTGATGTGAAGAGCCAGCTCATTGGAAAAGACCTTGATGCTGGGAACAATTGAAGGCAAAAGGAGAAGGGGATGAGAGAGGATGAGATGGTTGGATGGCATCACTAACTCAACAGGAATAACTTTGAGCAAACTCTAGGAGATAGTGAAGGACAGGGAAGCCTGGTGTGCTGCAGTCCATAGGGTCACAAAGAGTTGAACATGGCTTAGTGACTGAACAATGAACAGCTCCCTATTTCTGTGAAGTATTGCCATTTTGGCTGCTGACTCCTGGCTGTGATCTGCTTAGTTGGATCCTCTCTGTCTTGAAATTGTGACCCCAGGCTGTGAATGCAAGAAATGGTTCAAAAAATGATTCTCCATTTCTACAACTTGACAAGTGCAGGAAGATGAGATCTTTGTATGTGCTCTGGGTTTCTCTACATGTCTTTGCAAGTATTTAGTGACTTTGTGAAATTAGCTTCTGAAGATGACTTTCTTTTCCCTAAAGAACTCCAAAATAATGCCTTGACAAACTGAGAATTTCATAGACCTTTAAGTCATTTCCACTCCTGAATACTTCCTTGCACACTAGGTGGCAATTGAAATTCTTTCTAGTGAATTTGAACCCAGTAGAAACTTCGACCTTTGTGCTTTGCTCTTCCTGTTTGAGTCACACATTCATCTGTGTTTACTCACCCATCCTCCCATTTTACCCATAAGATGAAAGAAGCAGTAGGGTCAGAACAGTAAGGCTGTTGGTACTAGCGAGCCCCCATGAGAGCTCTCCCAGCCTGAGAGTTGTCCCCATGATGGGGCAGGGGGTAGGGCCTGCCTCACAGCTGTGAGGAAAGGCCCTCTCAATCGCTCAGACACCTCCAGTCTGCAGGAACCCGGCAGAGTGGCGCAGGCAGCAGAGACTCATATGGGCACTGGGGTCCACATCAGGAGCCTGGGTGAGCCAAGTGGTAAAGGAAGGATGGGATCATGGATTCTATTACAGTAACCCTTGCAAGCCAGCCTGAGGAGTTATCTGGTTGAGCTACATTTCCTAGCCTCTTATTTGATTACTTTGCACCTTACTCCCCTTCAAACCATCTTCCCATCCTCACCTCCTGCCTTATTAGTCCATGACTTTCCCATCCCCTCATCTCTGCATCACCAAAGCCTCAATGTTTAATTCTTTTGCACACACCTTCTCTTTTTTCTCTCCTGGGGAAACTAACTTTCCCTGTCTCTTATCAAAGTGCAGTTCCTCAGTGTGTTTCCTGGGTCCTGTCTTTTCTTACCTTTTCTCTCATTTCAGATTTTCTCTCTCCATGAGATCATTTTCAACCCCTTAGAAGCACTATAGTATCTCCCACCACTAAAAATAACAATAATCCCCAACCAATGACTTCTCCAGCTGCTTTTTTCTAGTCCAAGAGCCTTTCGTATGGGATACTTTCCTATAGTACTCAGTTTATTCTATACCTGTACCACCACATGGACTGTAAGCCAGTCATGTTTAAAACCTTTTTGTTGTTGCATCCAGTCCCCTTACTTCAAGGTAAACAGAAGGGGAACATGTGGACACGTGGCAGATTTTGTTTTCTTGGGCTCCCAAATCACTGCTCATGGTGACTACAACTATGAAGTGAAAAGATGTTTGCTCCTTGGAAGAAAAGCTGTGACAAACCTAAAAAGCAGAGGCATTTCTTTGCTGACAAAGGTTTGTATAGTCAAAGCTATGATTTTTCTAGTAGTCATGTAGGCATGTGAGAGTTAGAACTGATACTTCTGAACTGTGGTGCTGGAAAATACTCTTGAGAGTCCCTTGGACTGCAAAGGGATCAAACCAGTCAGTCCTAAAGTAAATCAACCCTGAATATTTATTGAAAGGACTGTTGCTGAAACTGAAGCTCCAATCCTTTGGCCATCTGATGAGAAGAGCCAACTCATTGGAAAATACCTTAATGCTGGGAAAGATTGAGGGCAGGAGGAGAAGGGGCTGAGAGAGGATGAAATGGTTGGATGGCATCACTGACTCAATGGACATGAATTTGAGAAAACTCCATGAGACAGTGAAGGACAGGGAAGCCTGGTGTGCTGCAGTCCATGGGGTCACAAAGAGTCAGACACGACTAAATGGCTGAACAACAGTATTTCTTTTTGCCCTTCAGATAAATCAGCTGAACTTCTAAGACTGAGTTTGGAAACTTGGCATAACCTATTCCATCTGCCCTGCCACACTTTAGTGCCCCTTTCCTGTATCACTACATTCCAGCCCTGATCCGCCTGATAGCATGAAGACTCCAAGTCCTTTCTGCTGTAGGAAACTTGCGTGTATTTGCTCTGCAGAAGTTTCCTTCCACATTCTGTTTGTATGGATATTATAATTATGACACTCTGATAAAATGGAAGGCCACTCACACCCATTTATATATATCCATGCATAATGTTTGCCTAAAACCATGTCAACAGAAAGACATTTGGTCTTTTGCCAGAGATCAAGTGGGAGCTGGATGAAGTACTTGGAAGTACCATCTTTTCCGGGCTTTGGCTGGCATCCAAATGCTTCCTTGTTACTTACCACTGAGGTGCTTTACAGTTCTTTAAATTCTGGCTGCTGTTAAGATCACATGTAAACAAATAGTGTAAGAAGAGTAAAACTAACCAACATTGATCTGACGTTGTTATTGATTGTCTGTAATGAGCTCTTCTCAGTTGGTGGCTAATTGCTGTAACAGTCAACCCCAAACTGTAGGCTCTTAATGCAATACAAATGTATTTCTCATGTTGCAGTCCTGTGTGAGTTGGGGGAGATTCTCTGCTCCACAGGGTCATTCAGGATCCCAGGGTCCTCCTGTCTTATTTACCAAAGTTTCTCCATTCACCTGGCAGATGGGAGAATAGCCAGGATTACATGTAGATTTTGTAGACAGGTCTGGGAGGGGTGAACATCACTTCTGCTTACACTCTGCTGTCTGAAACTTAGTTATGTGACTCCAAGGGAAGCTGATGAATACTGTACAGGTATGTGCCAGGAAGAAGAAGAGCACAGGTATTGGTAAGAATTAGCCAGTTTTGCCTCATCTGCCTAGTCTCCTGGAGAGGGAAATGGCAACCCACTCCAGTGTTCTTGCCTGGAGAATCCCAGGGACGGAGGAGCCTGGTGGGCTGCCTTCTATGGGGTCGCACAGAGTTGGACACGACTGAAGTGACTAGCAGCAGCAGCAGCCTAGTCTCCCAAATCCAGAAAGCATCTATGGTTCAGATGTATCAATAAACAGACAAGGAAACAAAGGCAAATATAAACAAATAGTCCAAAGCCAATGGAGAAGGCAATGGCACTCCACTCCAGGACTCTTGCCTGGAAAATCCCATGGACGGAGGAGCGTGGTAGGCTGCAGTCCATGGGGTCGCTAAGAGTCGAACACGGCTGAGTGACTTCACTTTTACTTTTCACTTTCATGCATTGGAGAAGGAAATGGCAACCCACTCCAGTGTTCTTGCCTGGAGAATCCCAGGGACGGGGGAGCCTGGTGGGCTGCCGTCTGTGAGGTCACACAGAATCGGACACGATTGAAATGACTTAGCAGCAGCAGCAACAGTCCAAAGCCAAAACTGTTTGCAGAAAGAAATGCGATTTCAAAAGGGATATTTCAAGCTAATCTGTATTAGTCAGGATAAGTTGTGGCCACACTCCCAAGCCAGTGATCAGCCCAGCTATGGAACTACAGCTGTTTCACTCTGCCATTGGGGCGTGGTGCCCACAGCAAGGCACTTAGTCACAAAGTGCAGTTGCTGGCCTCCCTTGAGTCAAGCCCATCTGCTGGAGGGACATGGCCACCTAAGCAACGCCCCCCACCCCTAAGTGTGGCAGACAGGCCCCAAGCCAGAGAGAGCTGACTGGGAAGTCCCAGATTGGACATCTGCTCTTTTGAGAAATCCTTGGGGTAGGGCTCACGGCCCGGCAGTCTCCTCTCCTTGCTTTCCCATAACAATAGAAGAGAGCATGCTTCCAAACGCTTCTGGCTGCCACAGCCAGGCTGTCTCTTTGCAAGGTCTGTGGACACCCCTAGGCTAAGTTGGGAGCCAAAGGCTTGCCCTCCAAAAGCTCTGCCTGGACCCTCTGGGTGAAAGCCATGGTTTCCAAGGGGACAAAGTGACCTGCAGAAGATGATTCCAGATGACTTCCAGATAAGCCTGGGCTGTGCCCAGGGGAGACCAACTTGGAGAGACCGGCAGCTTTGTGTATAAGGCAGGAGCCTGGCAAAGAAAACTGAGGCTGGCTGGCTTCCCTCCAGATGAATGACAGAGAGCAGTGGTTGCAATGCTGAGGCAGGACTGTCTACACTGGCATTTTCCCACTCCACCTTGATAAGCTAGGGTTCTGGGACAGTGGCTGCTTTCTGCCTCAGTTTCTTCCCCCATCAAAGGGAGATAATCATCCAGAGGACTGTTAGGAGGACTAAGTGAGCTATGCAAAATGCCTGGACAGATCTTACACATGTGGGCACTCATGGATGCCCATCAGCTTCCTGAGCGAGACTTCATGCACAACCTGCCGTGCCTGGTCACCCCAGCGCTCTCTCTGTGTGAGCTGCCTGCACACGTGCACTTAGACCTACGCTGTCCAGCACCCCAGTTACTAGCTGCAGTGGCCACTTGTATTAAATTTAAACTTGTTAAAGTGAAAGCAGCCTGAAAATTAATTTCCTCCATGTTCAATAGTCACATGTGTCAGTGGATACTATGCTGCCTGTTGCCAATGCAGAGCATGTCCATCTTTGCAGAAACCTCTGCTGAAAAGCGATGGTCTAATCAGAAGTTAACGGACAAGGACGTGTTGCTTATCTGCCTGCTCACCTGAGTCAGAGGGAGAGCATTTCCAGGGCACATCAGGTGCCACGGGAGTGTGGCTATCTCTGCCACATGGTCACAGAGGAGGAGGAGCCCCCCTCCAAACTCCAATAAATTGGAGACTGATGCTTGACGTGCCCTTGCCAAGTTCTGAGCCAATTTTGAGGAGCACAGTAGGGAGCCAGCTGACATGCCATTGTTGTTCAGTTGCTAAGTCATGTTGAACTCTTTGTGGCCCCATGGACTGCAGCACACCAGGCTTCAGCATTAGTCCTTCCAAGGAATACTGAGGATTGATTTCTTTTAGGATTGACTGGTTTGATCTCCTTATAGACTCTCAGGAGTCTTCTCCAACACGATAGTTCAAAACCATCAATTCTTTGGCGTTCAGCCTTCTTTATGGTCCAACTCTCACATCCATACAAGACTACTGGAGAAACCATAGCTTTGACTAGACCTTTGTTGGTAAAGTAATGTCTCTGCTTTTTAATATGCTGTCTAGGTTGGTCATAACTTTTCTTCCAAGGAGCAAGTGACTTTTCATTTCATGGCTGCAGTCACCATTTGCAGTAATTTTGGAGCTCAAGAAAATAGTCTGTCACTGTTTCCATTGACATGAATTAGTACCAGCCATGAGAAGGGATTGGGCTTGAGAAGTGAGGTGGATCCTCTGACATAGAACGAGTCTATCTCACGGGCTGGCTTGTGTTGTTGGGATTTAACTTATAACAGTGGGTCAAATATAAAGTAATTTCTTCTTCTTCTTCTTTTTTTTTTTTTTTTGCAAAATGGACTTTAATTCTTATCTCAATAGTTCAGTCCATAAGCAGAGCTCAGAACACAGATATATAAGAACACCTCACACTAACGGAATATCCCACATGCACTCCTGCCCACAAGAGGATCCTGTTCTGCATCCTGACCCATGTCAAGGAGGAGGGCTGTCAAAGGACCTTTCCAGAAGGGAGTGAGGCCATGGTGGTGATACTGGTGGTGGTAGGGGTATTGGGGAGTCCTCCCACCAAAACAAAAAACCAAACAACTCCCACCTCACATCTCCCAATGACAAAAAAGAAATATGGTTTAAATGATAAGGAAGGTGATTTACTATTCATTTTGGTATTGCATATTTTGCACAGTTACTCAAATTGCAAATGTGTGAAAATGTTGCTTCTTATGAAGTAGAGAGAAAGGGGGTGCATAACACTTCCTTGAAGAGGAAGAGAGGAGAGAGGAAGAAGGAACAAAGGACAGCAATAACAGCAATAATAATGTAGCAAAACAGACCATAATTATGACATGAGTGAAATATGTCAGGCCCATTTCCAAATAATAGACATGTATTTATGCATCCTAAACTGACAGCAACTCCCTGGGGTAGGTATGGCTACTATCTCTCTTTCACAATGGGGTGACTGAAACAGACAGGTTAGGTAACTTGCCTGAGGTCACATAGCCACTGAGGAACAGAACTGGATTCAAATGTAGGTTTGGACTCTGGCTTGAACACTTGCTCCTTTGCTCCTGCACATGCTCGGTTGTCTGAATTTTAATCTTCTGTCCCCCCGAATGTCTGGCAGATGTTCACTTTTCTGAGAGATGTATTGGTAGACAGGTGCCTCACTCGTTGGTTAGCAGTATTTACACTAGTAGGTTTTATGTGTTTTCATGTTTATATCAGAAGTCATAAATTGGTAGCCCACTGCTATCTTTTTCTTTTATTTTTTTCATTTCTTGGTCTAAAACATTTTGGGATAAAAAGCAATATTTTAAAGAGGCATGTATAATTTTTCTTATTTCCAGGTTTTCTTAAAAGATAGGCATCTCTGGCAATCCTATGCCTCCTTTCCTGGTGGAATTGAGGCTCAAGGGTGCCTTTGACTGATGTGTTCCCTTCTTCTGTACCCCCAGTCACTCATACATTTCTCCTGTTGTCTCTCTTTTTTGCAGCATTTTAGAGTTACAGTTGACACATTTAATAATCACAATAATCACACATTTTTAAAAGATAAAATTTGGTGGGTTTTGAAATATGTATGACATAATCAACTCAATGGACATGAGTTTGAGCAAACTCCGGGAAATAGTGAAGGACAGGGAATCCAGGCGTGCTGCAGTCCATGGGGTCACAAAGAGTTGGACATGACTTAGCAACTGAACTACAAATACATCTGTAAAACTATCAGCTCCATCAAGATAATGAATACAACCACCATCCCAAACTGTCCTATGCCCTTTTGTGTCCTTCCCTCCCAACCCGAGGCAACAACTTGTGTACTTTTGGACACTGTAGATTATTTCATCTTTTCTAGAATTTTAGGGAAATAAAAGCATATATCCTTCTATCTGGCTCCTTTCACTCAAGGCCACCACTTTGGGACACACTCCCTTTGTGTGGTGTGTCAGGAGTCCATGCACTTCTATTTCCTTTTGACTGCTGAGCTGTATTCCACTGTGTGAACATGCTGCAGTCTGGTCATCCACTCTCCTGTGTCTGCACATCTGGGTGGCTCCCAGTTTGGGACTCTTTCAAATCACGCTGCTGTGAGTATCTGTGTGCAGGTGTCCATGTGAACACAGCTTCCAGTTCTCCTGGGTAAATATATGGGAGAAGAATGGCTGAATCCCATGGTAGGTATATGTTTAAGTTTTTAAATAACTGTCACATTATTTTCCAAAGTAGATGGATTGTGTGTGCATGGCAGGCACCTGCTGACATTTGCAACATCCCCTCCACCGGCCCCATGATTTGACTGAGAGTTGTCTCATGGGAACTGTCATGTCTATGAGCACAGACATGAAGGGCAAATGCCTATAGAACCAAAGGGGATTCTTGTTGCTTTTATACAGAATACTATCATATACACTTATGAAGAGCTGTGTGATGTTCAAAGACCTTTCACACAGATTATTTAATGTGATCTAAATCCTGATTGAATGTAGGTAGAGTTTTGATTTCATGTACAGTGAGTTTCTTCCTTACAACAAGAGAGAAGCTGGGCATGTAGCAACAACTTTCCGTGGACACATCAGAGAATTGAGGTCACAGGACAAACATCATTGTGAAGACAGGTGTCTGCAGGGAGACATAGCAGCTAGACTTTGCTTGTCTCTGGTAGAAACCACCAGAGAAACCAGTGGAAAAGTAGACATGTGGCTGGATTGTGTAGATTAGCATGAAAGTGTGGGTGGGGCTCCCAGGTGCTGCAGGCACAGACGGGTTCCTACCTTTTGCTGAGCAGAATCTGAAATGATGAGAAATAATGGCAGTACTGCAGCTTCCGGGGCCAAGTGGGGTCTTGTAATGTGAGGTGGCCTGCAATTAGAAGGATCTATTGTATCCCAGCAAAGAGCTGCTCAGGAATTCTGCTCCTTGGAGGAGAAGGTAACATTTGCTAGAAATTGGGTGATGGTGTCAGCTGTCACTCAGTACAGACCACAGATGTATTTGAAATGTGCTGACTGACAGACACATATCCAGTGTACAGACGCAGGAGCAGGAGACAAAGCGTAGGGCAGTCTGTATATTTAACATACACGTGCTGAATATGCACTCAAATCAAGCCCTCTGCCAAGGGCTCGGATACAATGGTGACAGACATCTTTATAGGTCATTATCAACAATGGCGAAACCACTCAGACTGGACCCGGCTTTCAGATCATTCAGGCCTCAGAGAGGAGATGATATCTGACTTTGGCCACTTCTAAGAAGAATTTGTGAGAGTCAGCTGGAGAGGGGCTCAGAGGGAAAATGGGAAGGGAGCAGGGGAGGTCCCTGGATCAAAGGCATGAGATTAGAAGGAGATGTAGGTATTACCAGGTTCAGGATGCTGGAGCAGAAAGTTTGTGTGTGTGTGTCTGTGTACACGTGAACATGTGTGCTTGGTGTAAGGAGTTCTGAAATTATCCAATTCTCAATTAAATCACAGCACTCAGGAGGCATTCTTTTGTGGAGGCTGGATCTTTTGGGAGAGCCCCAGGGGTAAAAGTTGTGCAAAGCCATGTATATAAGCTCCTGGGGTCAAGTGGTGCTGCTTCTGTTGCATAGATCTGAAAAGTGAATAGCTGTTCCTCCACTTAGGTTTGTAAATGTCAATGTATCTTGAAAAGATTGTCATAAAAACTCAGAATATAACCAGCACTAGTCTGCCCACCACTTGGTTTCATGTGAATTCATACTTGGCTGTTTTTGCTTTCAGATGTTTTCCTTTTGAGAAACGAAATGTAGCAGGCAGAACTGACCCCACGTCTCCTCCATGGGTCTGATGTGCCTCTTGCCAAGTTTTTATCCCCCACATGTAATAGTACTGTATCACGTGCTTTACATGTTCACAAATGGTACCTACGTGTAAGTCTTGCTCAGCTTGCTCTTTCCACTAAGCTTACACTTTAGAGATTTCTCCATGTTGGCATATGGTTTTTTATTTTGACTGATACAAACATTCTATCATGCAACAATAAAAATTTTGTCCATAGTTTCCCCTGTTGAGGGACATTTAAGATGTTTCTCACATTCCTGTTATTTTCAAAAATTCCCGAATGACTCTTTGTGGAATGCGGGCATGGTTAGTATCCCTTTGGGGCACTGGCTTTCAAACTTGGCTTCCACTTGAGTCAGCTGGAAAGCTTAATAACACCCATGCTTGGCCCCTACCCCAGAGTGCCTGGAGCATTCTGTATGGGGCTGTGGTCAGAGGCCACGCAGGACCGAGTGGACCCTCAGCCTGAGGCGGGGCAAACCATGGAGGATCTGGAGACTAGGGAGAGAAGGTGAACACATCAGTGATGCTGCAATGCAGCTCCCACCCACCTGTTCATGAACGTGAATGGGGCCAGTGCAAAATGAACATGCCCATGTCTTAACCAGGCTGTGTGTGAGCATCCAACTCCTGCCTGCTCTAATCCCCGACTGAGAGCAGTGCTGGCTGCTTACGGCTCTAGGAAAGACCAGAGTGATTTTGTTGTGTTTTCTGAAATCCTGAGGCAAAGGCACATTTGTGCCACTCTGAGCAGTGGCAGGTGTGGACGTCAGTTGACTTAGGACTGAGACTGATCCCCTTGGAAGGTAGAGAGGAGGAAGGAAGAAGCAGAGGGAGCAAAGGTCATCTTTACATCAAGAGTTCCTGGTTTGGCACATGTGGGTGTCATGCCATCTCCAACAGAACATCCCATACTGTCTAAAGTAGGATATGAAAAGAATATGTGTACATCTGTATTAAGCTTTGGATGTTTGAAGGGCCAGGGCTACCAAAGGTTAAGAAAGGCTGCTGCTAAGGTGTCAGAGTCTAAAAGGATGTGCTCTGAGCTCTGACCCCTAAAGCAGTACATTTAGAGTCAGGACTGGATGTGCCCTTTGTCCAGCACCTCACATATCCAGGATCTAACCTGCCCTGAATCTATTTGAATACTTTGTGGTCACATTTCATTTAAAGATAGTTGATTAAACCACAAATTTAACTGAAGGTAATCCTTGGATGACATTCTAGGTCTGATTTTTTTTTTCCTAAAATAGGCAACTAGATTGGAAATTATAAGGGGAAAAAAATCTTAAAGAACAAGTGTTTGGTGCCAAGCAGTGGAGCTGAAATACAATTTCACTTTCAGGACCAACTGTGTTTCCACCCCTCTCTAGCAGCTGAGAGTTTAATCCTGGTGATGTAATGGCTCTGTCTCCATGGGTGTCTGAGGGTAAGAGAAAACCTGTCATCTCACATTGTCCACTAATTTCTTGCTGAAATTATTAGCAGCCTGAAAATGGAGCTGTTATCCTTAGCATTTGGAATGGCTGGTTCCATAGTGGGGGCCTGTAGGGTATAAAGCAGATCAGCTACACTGTGCCAAGGCCCATGGCCATGCCCACTCCACTGGGTGACGTGTTGGATCATGCTGGGGACACAGTGACACCAATTCATAGATTCACAACAGACTCACTGAAAACAGTGTTAGGAGAAATCCTGACCAATTCTTCAGGATTGAAGAAGGGATGAAGCATTCAGGTTTGTCTGAAACCATCAGCTCCACATGGCAGGGCTCCTGGCAACTTCTGCTCCTATGCTCTTGGGTCTCCTGGAACTCTGAAGACATTAGTCTGTTACGTTCTAGCATGGTCCCCATCCTCTTCCCCAAGACCCCCCTGCTGAGCCAGCTTCACTCCTTCCTGTACCTGGGCTCAGGCCCACAGAACTGCAGTGATGGAGCAATTCAGACCCACACACACACCTGGCTTTATCCCTGGGATGGGTATGAGCAGGGTATTTAATCTGCAGGAAGTCTCCTTTCCTCTGTTCTATCCATGCTCATTCCCAGATTTTAGCATCTATAATTATTAATTGCTTCTAGATGCATCTGTCTCTTCATCACGGGTTGAACTATGTCTTTACAAAAAGGGCTTGCAGGAGTTCTGTTCCCCAGCACCTCAGAATGTGACTGTTTGGAGATAGTTTCTTTAAAGAGGTAACTGAGTTAAACTGAGATCATTAGGATGGACCCTAGTCCAATATGATGTCCTTACATAAAGAGGAAATGTAGACATAGTCATTCACACAGAGGGAGCACCATGTGAAGGCAGCAGAAATATGACCATCTACAGACGGAGGAGAGAAGACTCAGGAGGACTCGGTCCCGCCCGCACCTTGATCTTCTAGCCTCCAGAATTGTGAGAGGGTGTATCTCTGTTGTTCGTTCCCCAGACTGTGGTACTTTGTTATAGCAGCCATAACAACCTCAACACTCCTTTGCTGCATGGTAATCAGTTTTTGTACCATGTGGGCTCTGGGTGAGGTGACAGCCGAAGTGGGAAAGGCTGGGATTTCCTGGAGGAGCAAGCTCAAGGAGTCACAGTACCTGTCCAGCTCCCTTCAGACTCCAGGGCCAAGTTGCTGCCAAATAAACACAGGTTCCCCAGGCTACCCTCTGTTGCCCCTTCCCCAAGTGTTCGCTGACTATAGAGTGTCACTGTGCTCCTTAGAAAGTTCCAGTTGATGCATTATGTCTGTCTGCCCTTACATTTTAAAGGCACTTTAAAAACCATAGAGTCCAACTCCTTTAATAAAAGGGTTGGAAACCAATATAGGACCCTTACCATGAGTTTGCTCTTAGAAACCAATATGGGACTCTTACTATAACATTCTCTACAAAGGCCCTCATTCTTATGCTCCACTTCTTTGTTTTGGCAGAAGAAAGATCTGGTAGATAAATTACTTATCTTTTACAGCCAAGCCACGCATCATCTTATATCACTCTCTTTCAGCATCTTACAGCACACTGCTTTCCTTTGCATCCGACATCTCCACCAGAGGTCCAAGGATGACACAGAGATCAGCTTTAGTGGTGAGCACAGTGGTGGCTGAGCCAAGATCCCCAGGCCAACCTGGATGCTAGGGGCATATTCCCAGATCCCCTCTTTCCTCTCTGAATGCTCTCTTTTTGCTGGGAGCCCTTGCACTTGGATTGCTAGTAATCCTAGTAATGCTACTTGGGTCCTTTAAGCCTCTCTCCAGGGGTATGACTTGACTCCTGGTCTTCTCCACCTATAATCATAGCAACACACACACAGACACACACAAACATATTCACACACATGTGTGGACACCTTCTTGCCATAGATCAAACACAACCAGGAAATAATAAATGTGTGTGTATGTGTATGTAGACATTATGTATCTTTTAATAATTGAAATGATTCATATAAAAGGGCTTAATTATTTCAGGAGCTTTTGTATATAAAGGTTTCCCTGGTGGCTCAAATGGTAAAGAATCTGCCTGTGATGCAGGAGAATTGGGTTTGATCCTAGGGTTGGGAAGATCCCCTGGAGAAAGGCATGGCTAACCACTCCAGTATTCTTGCCTGGAGAATTCCATAGACAGAGGAATCTGGCAGACTATAGTCCATGGGGTCACAAAGAGTCGGACACGACTAAGTGACTAACACTTTGTATATAAAGAAGTGAGCTAATTAACCCAAAGGATATTTAATAGCAAAAAAGTTTAAAACTTACTCAGTTTAAACTGAGTTTCTGACTTTTTTTTAAAGCAAAGTTTTATTTCATAAAAGTATCCTAGGTGAATATGTCAAATAGCAGAGTGTATGGAAGGAAATTAAATGAAGTGTGTAAGTTTCTCTCAGGCTTCTCCAGTGGCTCAGATGGTAAAGAATCCATCTGTAATGCAGGAGACCTGGGTTCGATTCCTGGGTCAGCAAGATCTCCTGGAGAAGCGAATGGCTACCTACTTTAGTATTTTAGCCTGGAGAATTCCATGAACAGAGGAGCCTGTTGGGCACATTTCCATCCCCCTCAGTTCTAAGGCCTACATTCAGAGTGAGTCTTTGAGGAAAACTTCCGGAAGAATGCTGTGCACATGGCTGTGTGTACATGCCTTTAAAATCTGTGCACATTGAATCATTTTATACCATTATTCGTATACCTTAGGCCTTTGTTTATTTTTTAAATAAAAATGTTGTTGACCTCCATCTACATTCCTACATTCAGACTGACCAACATGTTCAATAAATATGTTGATAAATGGCTTAATTGTTATCATATAAACTGTGGAATGTTTTCTGGAATGGATTAACAATTAATGGTTCCTTATTGATGGCTATCTAGGTTGTTTCTCATCTTTTGTTTGTTTGTTTGTTTTTGCTGTTACAGACAGTAATGAAAAACTATCCTTCCAAATCTATTAGGCATAGTTTTTGTGAGTATACTTGCAGGAAAAATTCTCAACATAGAAACTGCTGAGTCAGAGATTTTCTTTTAAAACTTTAATGGATGTTGTCAAATCACTTTCCAAAGAATCACACTAATTTATATTCCCATAATCAGTTAAGCATCTGCTTAATTCCCTATGGCTGCACCCATATATTGGGTGTTATTCAACTTTTTAATCAAGGCCCATCTGCTGATTAAAAAAAGACATTTTGTTGTTAACATGTGCTTGTATTAAATCATGAATGAGGTTTACAATCTCTTTATTTGTTTATTAGCCAATTTTAATCTTATTAGCAAGCTATCTCTGCTTAATTTTCTATATCATTGTTCATCTTTGTCATAGGGATCCATGTAAGCCCTTTGGAAAAAAAAATTAGTCACTTGTCAAATATGCCAGATATTTATTTCCAGATCATCATCTTTTAAACTTCATTTTTTACATGGAATTTAATTTTTTTACATAGTCTAACTTAAAAAAATTTACATAATCTTTTGTTTAGAGGTGCTGATTTTAATGACAGGAGAACTTGCTTTTAGGCTCATTGTCCAATTAATCCTCTTCCAATGCCAGAAAAACTGCCTTTTTTTTAATCAAAAAGCATAAAATTTAATCTGTTTAAATATCACTTTTCTTTTTTTAATTTAAATTTATTTATTTAATTGGAGGCTAATTATTTTACAATATTGTATTGGTTTTGCCATACATCAACATGAATCCACCATGGGTATGCATGTGTTTCCCATCCTGAACCCCCCTCCCACCTCCCTCCCTGTACCATCCCTCTGGGTCATCCCAGTGCACCAGCCCAAGCATCCTGTATCCTGCATCGAACCTGGATTGGCGATTCATTTCTTATATGATATTGTACATGTTTCAATGCTATTCTCCCAAATCATCCCACCCTCTCCCTCTCCCACAGAGTCCAAAAGTCCGTTCTATACATCTGTGTCTCTTTTGCTGTCTCACATACAAGGTTATCATTACCATCTTTCTAAATTCCATATATATGCGTTAGTATACTGTATTGTTGTTTTTCTTTCTGGCTTACTTCACTCTGTATACTAGGCTCCAGTTTCATCCACCTCATTAGAACTGATTCAAATGTATTCTTTTTAATGGCTGAGTAAAAACTGCCTTTTAATTAACACTCCAATACACTACTCTTTAATGATTACTGACTACTGATCTAAAGTAACAGGCTTAAAAACAAAGATCACTGAGACAAACAATGGCTTCAAATTCTATATTAGAGAAAATGTTCTATCTGATTTCAAAGTTCATAGAATATATTTGAAAATAATTGCTGAAATTAAAGGAGATGTAAACAAATGTAAAGACAGTCCATGCCAATGGATAGGAAGACTCAATATTTTAAGATGTCAATACTATCCAAAGAAATCTACAGACTCAATGCAATATTTCTCAAAATTCCAATGGCTTTTTTTTTTTTTTTGTAGAAATGGAAAAGCTGATTTTCAAATTAATATGGAATGGCAAGAGTCCCCTGGAGAATCAAAGCAATTTAAAAAAGTTAAGTAGGTATACTCTCATTTCACGATTTCAAAATTCAGTGCAAAGCTTTGGTAATAAAAATAATGTGTTACTGGCATGAAGAGAGACATAGAGACCAATGTAATAGGATTGTGAGTTCAGAAATAAAGACACAACTATGATCAATTAATTTCCAAAAAGGGCACCAAGTCCATTCAAAGATAAAAATATATTTGATTCAAAAGATGGTGCTGAGACAACCACATATTCAGATGCAAAAGAATGGAGTTGCACCCCTACCTCATACCACGTACAAAAAGTAACTAAATGGATCAGTGTTCTAAACATGAGCTAAAATCATAACTCTTAGGTGAAAGCATGGGGTAAATCTTCATGACTTTGGATTTAGCAATAGATTATTTAGATATGATGCCAAGAGCATAAATAGCAAAAGAAAACAACATAGATGAATTGCACATCATCAAAATTTTTTTTAAAAAATTGTGTGCATCAAAGGACACAACCAAGAAAATATTTTTTCCCCCACAGGGTGAGAAAATATTTGAAAATCATAAATATAATAAGGAATTGCTATCTAGAATTTACAAAGGACTTCTAAAATTCAACAGCAAAAAGAACACAAACAGGAATTTTTCCAAAGAGGATATATGAATGACAAATTAAGTACATCAAAAAGGACTCAACATCACTAGACATGGGGGAAATTCAAATCAAATCACAGTGAAAAACCATTTCACATTTACCAGGATGACTATGAAGGTTCACTGCTTGTGAGATTGTAAAATAAGGCAGCTGCCATGCAAGCAATTTGGCAGTCCTCAAAGAAAAAGCAAGAGAGTTCCAGAAAAACATTTGCTTCTGCTTTATTGACTAGGCCAAAGCCTTTGACTGTGTGGATCACAGCAAACTGAAAAGTTCTGAAAGAGATGGGAATACCAGACCACCTTACCTGCCTCCTGAGAAATCTGTATGCAGGTCAAGAAGCAACAGTTAGAACTGGACATGGAACAACAGACTGGTTCCAAATCGAGAAACGAGTATGTCAAGGCTATAGATTGTCACCTTGCTTATTTAACTTATATGCAGAGTACATCATTCGAAATGCCAGGCTGGATGAAGCACAAGCTGGAATCAAGATTGCCAGGAGAAACATCAGTAACCTCAGATAAACAGATGACACCACCCTTATGGCAGAAAATGAAAAACTAAAGAGCCTCTTGATGAAAGTGAAAGAGGAGAGTGAAAAAGCTGGCTTAAAACTTTTCTGAAGAAAAGTAAGATCATGGCATCTGGTCCCATTACTTCATGGCAAAGAGACAGGGAAACAATGGAAACAGTGAGATACTATTTTTTTGTGCTCCAAAATTACTGCAGATGGTGACTGCAGCCTTGAAATTAAAAGATGTTTGCTCCTTGAAAGAAAAGCTATGATCAAAAATAGACAGCATATTAAAAAGCAGAGACATTACTTTGCCAACAAAGGTCTGTCTAGTCAACGCTATGGTTTTTCCAGTAGTCATGTATGGATGTGAGAGTTGGACTATAAAGAAAGCTGAGTGCTGAAGAATTGATACTTTTGAACAGTGGTGTTGGAGAAGACTCTTAAAAGTCCCTTGGCCTGCAAGGAGATCTAACCAGTCAATCCTAAAGGAAATTAGTCCTGAATATCCACTGGAAGGACTGATCCCGAAGCTGAAACTGCAGTATTTTGGCCACCTGATGCAAAGAACTGACTCACTAGAAAAGACCCTGATGCTGGGAAAGATTGACGGCAGGAGAAGGGGATGACAGAGGATGAGATGGTTGGATGGCATCACTGACTCAATGGACATGAGTTGAGTAAGCTCCAGGAGTTGGTGTTGGACAGGGAAGCCAGACGTGCTGCAGTCCATGGGGTCACAAAGAATTGGACACGACTGAGCAACTGATCTGAATTGAACTGAAAATGTTAAACACAGACTTACCATATCATGCATATCCCACTTCTAAGAATATACACAAAGGAATTGAAAGCAGGGACTTTTATACCAATGACCATTATGGCCCTATTTATAATAGCCCCAAATGGTGGAGACAAACTGAATGTCAGTGGTTGGATGAAGGATACACAAAATGTGCTATACACATACCATGCAGTATGATTCTGCCGTGAAAGGAAGGAAGTTCTGATATAGTTGACAGCATGGATGACTCTTAAGACATAATAAGTGAAGTAAGCCAGGCACAAAATAAACAAATAGGATTCTACTTATATGTAATGTCTAGAATAAGCAAACTCATACAGACAGAAAATAGATTATAGGTTACCAGGGCTTGGCAGGAGGAGGGAATGGGGAATGATTGCTTAATGGTTACAGACTTACTGTTTGAGGTGATGAAAAAGTTTGGAAATAAACAGTGGTGATGTTTGCACAACATTTTTTTCCACTCAGATGCTTCATCTGGACACTTTTTGTTGAGTGCTATTTTCACTTGGTCTAATTGGGAGTGGTACTTAAAATTACTTGATTTTACAGAAGGTGTTGTAATAGAGGACTCCCTTTCAATCTACAATATACACAATATCACCTTCTTTAGATGAAGACTTGCCATTTGTGGTTCATTTTGCTTGCCTCTCTATTTGTTCCTTTCCATATTATTGTTCAGTATCTACTTTTCATTGCTCATCACATTTTGTTTTAAAAACTGAATTTTTCCATTATGTTTAAGTAAAGAATTGCATGTAAATAAATATAAGCACGTAAATACAGCAAAGAAGCGTTTTTTTTTTTTTTTGCTTAACTTATATGAAACCCAAGCATGAAAACAAAACTAGTGAAAATAATTTTCAATTCTTGATTTGAATGTTTTGAGTATGTCACTACCTTATGCATGATATAACATTGATTATTCCCAATTAACGTCTCTATTTGATTTCTGTCAACTTCAACATGTCTTCCTGACCATGGAGCACCATCCAGCAGGAAATCTCTAGCATAAGCTTTGCAAATCACTTAAAAAAATTATGAACCACTTTTTTCTTTTTTTAAAAAGATGTATTTATTTATTTTACTCTATTTTTTGGCTGTGATGGGTCTTTGCTGCTGCATGTGAGCTTACTCTAGTTGTGGCGAATGGGGCATATACTTTGTGGCAGTGGACTACTCATTTTGGTAGCTTCTCTTGTTGCAGAGCACAAGCATATGGAATTTAGTGGTTGCTCTACACGCGCTCAGTAGTTGTGGCACAAGGGCTTATTTGCTCTGCAGTGTGTGGAATCTTTCAGGATCAAGGATGAAACTGGGGTCCCTTGCATTGCAAGGTGGATTCTTTACCACTGGACCAGCAGGGAAACCCCGAAAACCACTTTTGACGTGTTTGATCAGTCACAGCACCTTCTCCATACACTGCACAATTTTTTTTTTTCATTTGTGTTTTTAACTTTCCTGAAATCATAAAGAATAATATGCTGAAAATGTTGCATTTTTTTCCATCTTCAATATTAAAATAACTACACAAAAATTCACCAATTTTGATAAATTTCCTTTAAATTCATGCTGATATGACAGCCACCACATACAATCTAATACAATTGTTTCAAATGAAGTTTAAGACAACTGAGTGCTACTAGAGACATCTTATGGAAAAAACCAAATGAACTTTTTGGCTAATCTCATTTACGCAAGAAAAATGAAAATATATATTCACATAAGAGCCTGTGAGTGAATATTAATAGAGTCATTATCTATTATAGCCAGAAGGTCAGTTGCAAAGTTCACTTATTCTGATTCCATTTATATGGATGTCAAGCATAGACAAATTTATGCAGACAGAATGTGGATTAGTGGTTGCCAGGGCTGAGAGCAGGTCACAGATGGGGAATTAGAGGAAAGGACTCCTAAAGGTACAAAGTTTCTTTTGGGGGTGATGAAAATGTTCTAAAATTAGAGTACAGTGATTGTTGTACAGCCTTGTAAGTGTACTAAAACTTATCCAACCATATATTTTAAATGGGTAAACTTTATGATATGTCAATTACATATCAATAAAACTGTTTTAAAAAGAGAGATACAAAATCAAACCTCGTTACTCTGTGTCTCCAGTGTTCCTTCTCCCTAGACACATATTGAGATTTAGTGTCGCTCTCTTGTGTCTTACACAAACACACACATATACACATATTATGATCTTTTTCTTTTCATCTTTCAAAAACATCAGCAATTTGGAAACTCTGTTCCCAGTAAGAAGATATTATCAACATTACTGAAATCATAAGCAGACAGGCAAAAGAAGCTGACCCTTAGGACTTTGGTTTCCAGGAAAATAGGGCATGTGGAATTCACATGGGCTTTCTTTTCTTTCTTACAAACAAATCAAAAGGTGGATAAAATAACTTCAAGAGGGAAGAGATCCACCTTGTCTAGTAAGAGGAGATGCATCTCCCTAAACAAGGGACAATGGATGGCTGCCCCCTCAGTGATGGAGGTGAAAACCTCTGCCCAGTGGCCCAGTATATGCCAAGTCACTTCAGTCATATCCAACTCTTTGTGTCACTATGGACTCTAGCCTGTCAGGCTCCTCTGTCTATGGGATTCTCTGGACAAGAATACTGGAGTGGGTTGCCTTGACCCTCTGCATGGAATCTTCCCAATCCAGGGATCAAACCTATGTCTCTTACATCTCCTGCATTGACAGGTGGGGTTCTTTACCACTAGTGGCACCTGGGAAGCCCAAGGGACCAGGGATATCACTAAAATGCTTGGTTCTGATGAGGCATCTGAGTGGGAAAATGGCACAATGCCCAAGGAAAAGGCTAGGATTGAGTAAGGGTAAAACTGAACTCTTAAAGAATATGTCTTCGTTCAAGTACCCAGGAAACAAGTGGAAGTCTCCACAGATATCAAGATTTTTCCTCATCTGAGTTTAGCAGTCTCTCATTGGGTGGGCTGTTGCCAGGCAAGGAAAAAACTTTTCTTCTGCTGAGTAGTAAAGTAGTAACCTTCTTTATTTTGGAGATAAGAGATACATCTGTTCCTGTTGCTTCTACAATTGATGTGGAGGGTAGGGCATGAGAACTTCTTCTTCTGACACCCAATTCATTTTATATGAGGATTCTTAATTTATTACTTATTAATTTTCACAATGACAACATAGGAGACTCCTGAACTCACCTCCTTTCACATCAGATCTACAGTTACATGTGAAACAATTTCCTCTGAAAGAAACTCATAAACTAGATGAGCAACTCCTATGCAATAGGAAAATTGCATAGGAAAACACACACACACATTGAAACAGGTCTTGGCACAGTCTCAGCTACTGGTAGCCAATGATTTAAAAAACAACAACAACAACAAAAAAAACTACTTTGACAATCATGAAGGTTTGAGACAACCAAGAGACAGTTCAGTTCAGTCACTTGGTTGTGTTCAGCCCTTTGCAACACCATGGACTGCAGCACACCAGGCTTTCCAGTCCATCATCAACTCCTGGAACTTACTCAAACTCATGTGATACCATCCAACCATCTCATCCTCTGTTGTCCCTTTCTCCTCCTGCCCTCAATCTTTCCAAGAGACAGAAAGGAATGGCATGCATATTCAAATGAATGCTAAAGAAAAAACAAAAACTGCTACCAAGAATCCTCTACTCAGAAAAGTAGTCCTTCAGAATTATAACTAGGATAAGGAATTTTCCAGAGAAAGAAAAACACTGGCCTTATATGTTAAAGGGATTTAATCTAGCTATAGTAAAAGCATGCTAATGAGTAATCATGTGAAATGCCAGGCTGGATGAAGCATAAGCTGGAATCAAGATTGCCAGGAGAAATATCAATAACCTCAGATATGCAGATGATACCACCCTTATGGCAGAAAGTGAAGAAGAGCTAAAGAGCCTCTTGATGAAAGTGAAAGAGGAGAGTGAAAAAGTTGGCTTAAAGCTCAAATTCAGAAAACGAAGATCATGGCATCCAGTCTCATCACTTCATGGCAAAGAGATGGGGAAACAATGGAAACAGTAACAGACTTTATTTTCTTGGACTCCAAAATCACTGCAGATGGCGACTGCAGCCATGAAATTAAAAGATGCTTGTGAACAAAGGGTTACCTCACTCTCTTCACTGCAAAGCCTGACTCCGAGGGCTGTGGCTGGCCCTCTGTGCTCCCAGGTACAATCCTTGCGTGGTCCTGCCTGGCTTGCAGCGTCCTCCTCCTCTTCTCTAGTGCATGGCTAGGACCTCCAAAGCCATGTTGAATAATATTGGTAAGAATCGACGATCTCATCTGGCTTCTGATCTTAGAGGAAATGCTTTCAGTTTTTTACCATTGAGAGTGATGTTTGCTATGGGCTTGTCATACATATAGCCTTTATTACATTAAAAGATCTTCTTGGCACCCAGTGGGGCCTCTGGCTTCTTCCTCCACTGGGGCTTCCTGCCAGCTGCCAACTCCCTCTGTGTCTCCTGCTTCTGTGGGCCCTGCTGTGTTGACTCCTGTGTCCTGCTGATCTACAGCTTGAGCCATGACTTCACCACCCCTGAGAGCTCCAAGTTCTCCTTGCAGCTGGTGGCTGGGCCCTCTCGACTCTGGCCCATGGGCTTCTTCTTGAAGTGGCGCTTGCTGGCGACATCCATGGGAGCCACGGGGAACTCAGTGTGGGATGGGTTTGCATATCTGACAGACTCTGATCTCTGTATGGCTGAGAGGTATTGCTCCAGCTTCGGGCCTAATATGACCGATCTGGCTGGGAGCCTCATGCTGGTGCTGGGTCTCATGCCCTCCTGAAACTGCTGCTCCCCATGCTGCTGTGCCAGCTGGCTGGCCTCCATATGGACTCCGCTCCAAGACCCTCCACTTGCTGACCCTCCATCCAGAGCTGCCTGCATAGCTCTCCCCACTTCATGCCTCTCAGGGACCAGCAGATCCTTGTCGTCCATGGTGAATCTCAGGTTCCAGAGTCTCCACCGGATCCTCGCTCCTGTTCCTCCTTATCCTCCAGGGCCCACTGCCGGGTCAGGCTGGACAGATGGGCTCAGCTCTTCCTGCTAACTGACATGCCACCAGACCACCACGCGTCCCATCCACTCCCTTATGAGTGCAAGATTTTGGTTTGTACAAAGAATCTGTTCATCTAGAACAAGGGTCTGCAAATGATGACTGTGGTCCAAATCTGGACACTCCTATTCATTGTGTACTACCACGGTTGCTTTTATACTATCGCAGAAGAATGGGATAATTACGACAGAGACTGTATGGTCTGCAAAGCTGAAAATGTTTATTTTCTGTCCCTTTGCAGAACAAAGTTGGCAAAGTCTTGTTTTCAATCTTATCTGAAGCACTTTTCCTAAATTACTTAGAATTTCACACATGTTGAACCTTGTCAGTTCCTTATTTAACAAATTTTTAAGTTAATTTATGGCAGCCAGTGTTCTAGACACTGGAGCTACTTGCTAAATAAGAAAGGCATGGTCTTCACACTCAGTTCAGTTCAGTCACTCAGTCGTGTCTGACTCTTTGCGACCCCATGAATCCCAGCACGCCAGGCCTCCCTGTCCATCACCAACTCCTGGAGTTCACTCAGACTCATGTCCATCGAGTCAGTGATGCCATCCAGCCATTTCATCCTCTGTCATCCCCTTCTCCTCCTGCCCCCAATCCCTCCCAGCATCAGACTCTCAAGGAGTATTTATTCTGGTGGAAGGAAATTAAAAAAAAAAAAAAAACCACAAAAATCAGTAAATAAAACCAAATAATTGTAGATTATGACAGCAATGAAAGAAAGAAAGAACGAGTAACTGAAGTTAGGGGATTTCTTATAAATTTATTTCACAATAAATCTCACTGTGAATATTAAAAAAATAAAATAAAAGATGCTTGCTCCTTGGAAGAAAAGCTATGACAAACCTAGACAGCATGTTAAAAAGTAGACACCTTGGCTGACAAAGGTCCATCTAGTCAAAGCTATGGTTTTTCCAGTAGTCATGTATGGAGTGAGAGTTGAACTATAAAGAAAGCTGAGTGCCAAAGAATTGATGCTTTTGAATTGGGGTGTTGAAGACTGTTGTGAGTACCTTGGACTGAAAGGAGATCCAACCATTCCATCCTAAAGCAGATCAGGCCTGAGTGTTCACTGGAAGGACTGATGTCGAAGCTGAAACTCCAATACTTTAGCCACCTGATGCAAAGAGCTGACTCAATGGAAAAGACCCTGATTCTGGGGAAGATTGAAAGTAGGAGGAGAAGGGGCTAACAGAGGATGAGATGGTTGGATGGTATCACCAGCTCGATAAACATGAGTTTGATCAACCTTCAGGACCTGGTGATGAACAGGGAAGCCTGGCATGCTACAGTCCACAGGGTCACAAATAGTAGGACATGACTGAACTGAACTGAATGAGTAATAGGAAAACATACACAAGTATAAATCTCACTGATAAAGGTAAATATACTGTTATATTCAGAGGAATGATAGTGGGTAAATCACCTAAAAAATAGCATGAAGGTTAAAAGATAAAATTAATAAAAAGAAATGTAACTACAACAATTTATTAATGGGTATGCAAATTTAAAAGATGTAAATTATAACATAAAAAATGTAGAAACCTGTTGGAGAAGAATAAAAATAGAGGGCTTTAGTATGTGTTTGAACTTAAAACTGTTGTCAGCTTAAAATAAAACATTATAACTATAAGATGTATATAAGCCTTATGGTAATCACAAAAAAATATAGTATACTAAAGATATAGTTATCTAATGTAACACTATAAAAAATCATCAAGTCATAAAAGAGGGAAAAAAAAGAAGAAAAGAACAAAGGAATTACAAAGCAGCTATCAGACCATGAACAAAATAATGGTAAGCTCATGCTTATCAATAATTACCTTATTTTTTTAATTGAAGGAAAATTGTTTTACAAAGTTGTATTGGTTTCTGCTGTATAACAAAGCAAAATGATCATAATATATATGTATCCTCTCTCTCTTGATCCTCCCTCCTCTCCTGCTGTCACACTCTCTAGGTTATCACAGAGCATCAGGCTGGAATCCCTGTGTCACACAGCAACGTCCCACTCACTTCAGTTCAGTTCAGTCACTCAGTCATGTCCGACTCTTTGCGACCCCATGAATCGCAGCACGCCAGGCCTCCCTGTCCATCACCAACTCCCGGAGTTCACTCAGACTCACGTCCGTTCAGTCAGTGATGCCATCCAGCCATCTCATCCTCGGTCATCCCCTTCTCTTCCTGCCCCCAATCCTTCCCAGCATCAGGGTCTTTTCCAATGAGTCAACTCTTCGCATGAGGTGGCCAAAGTACTGGAGCTTCAGTTTTAGCATCATTCCTTCCAAAGAAATCCCAGGGTTGATCTCCTTCAGAATGGACTGGTTGGATCTCATTGCAGTCCAAGGGACTCTCAAGAGTCTTCTCTAACACCACAGTTCAAAAGCATCAATTCTTTG
>SJXQ01003142.1:53463-69024 GCA_006408695.1 Aepyceros melampus | reverse complement strand
CTCTCTTCTTTTCACAGCTATTTGTAAGGCCTCCCCAGACAGCCATTTTGCTTTTTTGCATTTCTTTGCCATGGGGATGGTCTTAAACCCTGTCTCCTGTACAATGTCACAAACCTCAGTCCATAGTTCATCAGGCACTCTATCAGGTCTAGACCCTTAAATCTATTTCTCACTTCCACTGTATAATCATAAGGGATTTGATTTAGGTCATACCTGAATGGTCTAGTGGTGTTGCCCACTTTCTTCAATTTAAGTCTGAATTTGGCAATAAGGAGTTCATGATCTGAGCCACAGTCAGCTCCTGGTCTTGTCTTTGTTGACTGTATAGAGCTTCTCCATCTCTGGCTGCAAAGAATGTAATCCATCTGATTTTGGTGTTGACCATTTGGTGATGTCCATGTGTAGAGTCTTCTCTTGTGTTGTTGGAAGAGGGTGTTTGCTATGTAATTATACATAGAGCAGTTTATATATATCAATGTTACTTTTTCAATATGTCCCACCCTCTCCTTCCCCCACTCTGTCCACAAGTCTCTTCTCTACATCTGCATCTTCATTCCTTTCCTGCAAATAGGTTCATCAATATCATTTCTCTAGATTCCATATATATATGTTAATATGCAATATTTTTTTCTCTTCATAACTTACTTCACTGTGTATAACAGGCTCTAGGTTCATCCACTTCACTAGAATTGACTCAAATTCATGTCTTTTATGGTTGAGTAAATTCCATTGTGTATATATATATATCACATCTCCTTTATTCACTGTTGATGAGCACCTAGGTTGTTTTCATGTCCTGGCTATTGTCAATAGTACTTCAGTGAACATTGGGTACATGCATATGCCCAGCAGAGGAATTGCTGGGTCATGTGGTAGATTTGTTTCTAGCTTTAATAATTACTTTAAATGTATTGGTCTATATTATCTAATCAAAGGACATAGTGTGGATGAATGGACAAAAAATCCCAAGAACTATTTGTTGTCTACAAGAGACTCACTCTAGCTTTAAGACCCTGTGGACTAAACAGGAATATTCCATTCAATAGCAGCAGAATATACATTATTTGCAAACACATATTCAAACATTCTCCAGGATATACTATATATTAGGCACAAAACAAGTTTTAATGAATTTAGGAAAATTGAAATAGTATCAGGCATCCTTTCTGACCACAATAGTGTGGAACTAAAACTCAATTGAAGACAAAAACTAGAAAATTTATAAATAGGTAGAGAGTAAACAACAAGCTATTGAAAAACCAAAGTTCAAAGAAGAAATCAAAAGAGAAATCAAAATGATATCTTCACATGTCTTTCATAGAAAGACAACATATTGTAACTTAAGTGATGCAACAAAAGCAGTCCTATGAGGGAATTTCATTGGTATAAACACTTATGTTAAGAAAAATGAAAAAGCTCAAGTAAACCAGACATACCTCAAGGAACTAGAAAAAGAAGAACAAATTAAGCCCAACATTAGGAAAATGAAGGAAATACCAAAGACTGAAACAGATATTTGTGCTCATGAATTGGAAGATTAATACTGGTAAGATGTCCATACTAACTTAAGCAACACACAGATTTAATGTAATTCCTATCAAAATTCTAATGACTTTTTTTTTTCAGAAATATGAAAAATAACCCTAAAATTTGTAGGAAACCACAGAAAATTGCTTCTATATAACAGAAGCAATCTTGAGAAATAATGACAAAGCTGGGGACACCATATTTCTTGATTCAACCTATACTACAAAGTTATAGTAATTAAAACAGTATGCATGAAAAGAGACATGTAGATCAATGGAGAAAACAGAGATTTCAGAAAAAAACCGTTGCTTATATGGTGAACTAACATTTTAGGATCCAAGCATTTATGATGGGGAAAGGATAATTTCTTCAATAACTGGGGCTGAGATAACTAGACAGCCCACAATCAGGAAAATAAGCTAAATCCCATCTTAAACCCTATACAAAAATCAACTTGAAACAATAAAACTCCTACAAAAAAACATAGCAGGGTGAGCTCCTTGATACTCAATCTTGGCATGATTTTCTTTCTTTTTTTTTTTTGCTAGACACCAAAGAACAAAAGCAACAAATGTGAAATGAATAAGTGAAACACATCAAATTTGAAAGCACCTGACAGGAAAAGCATCAGCAAATGGAAAAGTGAACTATGAAACTGGAACCATTTACATATTTTTGAACCATTTATATGGTAAGGGGTTAATATTCAAAATATACAAAGGACTCATAAAACTCAACAGCAAAAAAAAAAAAAAAAATTCCAGATTCAAATGGTCAGAGGAATTGAATAGACATTTTTCCAAAGAAGACATACACATGGACATGGACAATAGGTACGTGAGAAGGTGCTCAACATTACTTATCATCAGTTCAGTCCAGTTCAGTCGCTCAGTCATGTCCGACTCTTTGCAACCCCATAAATCGCAGCACGCCAGGCCTCCCTGTCCATCACCAACTCCCAGATTTTACACAAATTCATGTCCATCGAGTTGGTGATGCCATCCAGCAATCTCATCCTCTCGTCCCCTTCTCCTCCTGCCCTCAATCCCTTCCAGCGTCAGAGTCTTTCCAATGAGTCAACTCCTCACATGAAGTGGCCAAAGTATTGGAGTTTCAGCTTTAGCATCAGTCCTTCCAATGAACACCCAGGACTGATCTCCTTTAGAATGGACCGGTTGGATCTCCTTGCAGTCCAAGGGACTCTCAAGAGTCTTCTCCACAGTTCAAAAGCATCAATTCTTCGGCACTCAGCTTTCTTCACAGTCCAACTCTCACATCCATACATGACCACAGGAAAAACCATAGCCTTGACTAGATGGACCTTTGTTGGCAAAGTAATGTCTCTGCTTTTGAATATGCTATCTAGTTTGGTCATAACTTTCCTTTCAAGGAGTAAGCATCTTTTAATTTCATGGCTGCAATCACCATCTGCAGGGAACTGTAAATCAAAACTACAATGAAATATTACCTTATACTTGTTAGAATAGCTATCATCAAAAAGATAAGAGAGATAACAAACACTGGCAAGGATGTGGAGAAAGAGAATCCTTTTGCACTGTGGTTGGGCAAGTAAACATGAAGAGTCCTCAACAAATTTGAAATATAACTACCATAATATCCAGCAATTCTACCTCTGGGCATTTATAGTAAAGAAACAAAATCACTATCTCAAAGAGATATTAGCACTTTTATGTTGATTATAGTGTTATTTATCATAACTAAGACATGGAAGGAATGATGCTAAAGCTGAAACTCCAGTACTTTAGCCACCTCATGCGAAGAGTTGACTCATTGGAAAAGACTCTGATGCTGGGAGGGATTGGGGGCAGGAGGAGAAGGGGATGACAGAGGATGAAATGGCTGGATGGCATCACCAACTCGATGGACGTGAGTGTGAGTGAACTCCGGGAGTTGGTGATGGACAGGGAGGCCTGGCGTGCTGTGATTCATGGGGTCGCAAAGAGTCGGACACGACTGAGCGACTGAACTGAACTGAACTGAAGACATGGAAACAACCTAAGAGTCCATCAGTGGATGAGTGAATAAAAAAATATGGTATATGTATACAATAGAATATTATTCAGCCATGAGAAAGAAGGAAATCCTGCTACTTGTGGCATGAGTGGACCTGGAGGGCATTGTAGTCAGTAAGATTCACAAACCGCTTATTTGTGAAATCTAAAATGATTGAATTCATAGGAACAGAGAACAGGTTGATGGTTGCCAGAAGCGGGAGGGGGGCGGGGAATGGGTGAAGGTGATCAAAAGATACAAATGTCCATCATTATTTATCAAAAGATAAATAAGTTCTGGAGATATAACGTACAGCATGATGACTATAGTTAACAATTTTGCTTTGTATACTTGAGACCTGCTAAGACAGTAGATCTTAAAAGTTCTCATCACAAGAAAAAGTGTGAGTATGTGAGATGCTGGATGTAAACTAAATTCATTATTTTGCAATATATACATATATCAAATTGCTAGAATGTACACCTTAATATAGTATTTTAAGTTATGCAGAGTACATCATGAGAAATGCTGGACTGGAAGAAACACAAGTGGAATCAAGACTGCTGGGAGAAATATCAATAATCTCAGATATGCAGATGACACCACCCTTATGGCAGAAAGTGAGGAGGAGCTAAAAAGCCTCTTGTTGAAAGTGAAAGAGGAGAGTGAAAAAGTTGGCTTAAAGCTCAACATTCAGAAAACGAAGATCATGGCATCTGGCCCCATCACTTCATGGGAAATAGATGGGGAAACAGTAGAAACAGTGTCAGACTTTGTTTTTTTGGGCTCCAAAATCACTGCAGATGGTGACTGCAGCCATGAAATTAAAAGGCGCTTACTCCTTGGAAGAAAAGTTATGACCAACCTAGATAGTATATTCAAAAGCAGAGACATTACTTTGCCGACTAAGGTCCGTCTAGTCAAGGCTATGGTTTTTCCTGTGGTCATGTATGGATGTGAGAGTTGGACTGTGAAGAAGGCTGAGCGCAGAAGAATTGATGCTTTTGAACTGTGGTGTTGGAGAAGACTCTTGAGAGTCCCTTGGACTGCAAGGAGATCCAACCAGTCCATTCTGAGGGAGATCAACCCTGGGATTTCTTTGGAAGGAATGATGCTAAAACTGAAGCTCCAGTACTTTGGGCACCTTATGCGAAGAGTTGACTCATTGGAAAAGACCCTGATGCTGGGAGGGATTGGGGGCAGGAGGAGAAAGGGACGACCGAGGATGAGATGGCTGGATGGCATCACAGACTCAATGGACGTGAGTCTGAGTGAACTCCGGGAGTTGGTGGTGGACAGGGAGGCCTGGCGTGCTGCGATTCATGGGGTCGCAGAGAGTCGGACACGACTGCGCGACTGAACTGAACTGAACTGAACTGATATCGAAAACTGGAAAATTGTGTTCTATTATCATTATATTTTAAATATCACAAATAAAAATTTTGTAGAAAAAATAATTAAAATACCATCTATCTTAAAACTGGACAAGCTCAAACACATTTCTTGAAAAGTACAAATTCTCAATATCGATTTAAGAATAAACAGCACTTAATTGGACCTAAAAAGCTATGATAAAAATTTACTTATAATTTCCAATTTTTACCTAATTAGATAAAACAGTTGCTGATTCAAAGTTCAGACTCCACATTGCTTTCATTTGCCTAAATTTTGCAAATTATTCTTTCATCATTTTCAAAACAGGCTTCCATCAAATTTGTACTTCATGTGTGCTCCATGGGTCTAAAGTTCTCATTTAATTTATTTTCTCTTTTACCGCTTTTCTTATGCTAGTCAACAATTATTTTATGCTACTAGATCCCTTTAAAGATCTTAATAATTATCTATACAGAAGCATATGCCTTCCCTAGCATCCTTACTTGGTACATGTGATTTGGTGGCACGAGCTGCTTACTTCGTTCAGCTTATATTATTTTAGGGTTCTCTCTCTCTTTCATCGGAGAAGGCAAGGGCACCCCACTCCAGTATTCTTGCCTGGGAAATCCCATGGACCGAGGAGCCTGGAAAGCTGCGGTCCATGGGGTTGCTGAGGGTCAGACATGACTGAGGGACTTCACTTTCACTTTTCACTTTCATGCATTGGAGAAGGAAATGGCAACCCACTCCAGTGTTCTTGCCTGGAGAATCCCAGGGATGGGGGAGCCTGGTGGGCTGCTGTCTATGGGGTTGCACAGAGTCGGACGCGACTGAAGTGACTTAGCAGCAGCAGCAGCAGCAGCAGCAGCAGCAGTTCTCTCTTGGGTTCTCTCTCTCTTTCATCGGAGAAGGCAAGGGCACCCCACTCCAGTATTCTTGCCTGGGAAATCCCATGGACCGAGGAGCCTGGAAAGCTGCGGTCCATGGGGTTGCTGAGGGTCAGACATGACTGAGGGACTTCACTTTCACTTTTCACTTTCATGCATTGGAGAAGGAAATGGCAACCCACTCCAGTGTTCTTGCCTGGAGAATCCCAGGGATGGGGGAGCCTGGTGGGCTGCTGTCTATGGGGTTGCACAGAGTCGGACGCGACTGAAGTGACTTAGCAGCAGCAGCAGCAGCAGCAGCAGCAGCAGTTCTCTCTCATGGAAAAAAATGATACAACCACACACCTTAAATGGATCACTTTGCCCTGGGGAGTCCCAGTTTATGCCTCTTGTCCCTGGTTAATTCAGAGCCCCACCCCCACCTCACAGACTACCGTGACACCACTGTCTGGTAGATGCGACCTGCCAGTTAAGGAATCTTTCCCCCTAATCTTGAGTGTGACCTCAGGCAGGCCCACAGCTGTTGTCTCTACACTGGAGCTACGTGCAGGCAGGCAGCAGCCTGTATGGAGATTGCGTCAAACAGTTTAACAGGAGAATCCACCCATCCTGAAACTGCCTTTGAAACAGTAGTGTGGGATGTGCATTTTCCAATTGCTGGTCAAGGAAATATAAACTAATCTGGCAGGCAGCAGAAGCCTATCATCCATTTGCTCTAGAGCTTCTGCGTTTGAAGTAACATTCCTCTCCGGAAGAATGAGATTTATTCATTTGGTGAAGTGGCATTTGTGCATCTTTCATGGGCGTTGGGTTCTAATCAGCAAATGGGGCAAAAATAGCCTGCAGTCAAAGTTCCTCCCCAGAATGACTCTTTAGAATGGAAACTGATAACCAACGATCCGATGTATATGCTTCTCCCTACAAGGATGGTGCTCCCTGTTCTTTACTAGAGGGCATCTTGAAATATTCAGCCAAAATAGGCATTCAGGCCAGAGAATTTTATCCAGAGTTACGAGGTGCTTCTGTTAGGAAAAATTAGGTTTGAGGAGTTCTGTTGGTGAGCGGGTTAAAGGAGGATACTTAAACCCTTATGGTTTTGCTCCCTCTTGCCTCTCCCACCTACTCATGGGATCTGTGGTTTAGCAAGGACTTTGTTTTGGTGGTGGTGCTGGGGTACACCATTATCTTTTTTAAACTGAAGTATAGCTGATTTACAACATTGTTTTAGATTCAGGTGTGGAGCATAGCGATTCATATTCTTTTTCAGTTCCTTTCCCTTATAGGTTATTACAAAATTTGGAATATAGTACCCTCTGTTATGCAGCAGTTCTTTGTTGTTTATCTATATTATATATATAATAGTGAGTATATGTTAACCCAAACTCCTCATTAATTCTCCCCCCTCCCCCACCGCCCCCTGCATAGAGGACTTGTTTTAAGCAACAAGAACCCTATGTATTTGATCCTATAATCCCAGGAAGAGATACACAGCTCTTCATGTAAACTCTTGTCAGATTTCCCTGAAGATTGGTCTGTTCTCTTCACTCACATAAAACCTTATGACAGGATTTAAGTCAAACTGTTGCTTCTTTTTAAAACTCTTTCTAAAAATTTTCCTCACCACAAAAGTAATGTAAAAAAATGTAATCAGTCTGACAATATAGACAACTATAAAAAATGTGGATGATTTCTCCTGCTTCTCTCTAATCTTATTTCTCCAGGAAATGAGATCAATGTCTTTCACTTTGTTTGTACAAATAAATCATATATAGAATGCATCTTCCTATCCCATTCAATAATTTAAATTTTTTTATTTTTAATTATGGTAAAATACACAAAAACAAAACATTTACCACGTCTACCATTTTAAGTCTAGTGTTCAGTAGTGTTGAGTACATTCACACTGTTGTACAACCATAACCAGCATCTACCTCCAGAACCTTTTCTTCCTGTTAACTGAAACTCTGTCCCCATTACAGGCTAACTAGCCATTACCATCCCCCCAGTCCCTAGAGACCACATTTTACCTTCTATCCCTAGAAATCTGACTACTCTAGGGACCTCAGATAAGTGGAGTCTTTCAGTATTTGTCTTTTTGTGACTGGCTTATTTTGTTTACTGTAATTTCCTCAAGGTTCATCTATGCTATAGCATTTCCTTCCTTTTAAAGGCTGGGCAATATTCCATTGCAGGTGGCAGTAGTGGTAAGGAACCCACCTGCCAATGCAGGAGACATAAGAGATGTGAGTCCATCTCTGAGTCGGGAAGATCCCCTGGAGGAGGGCATGGAACACACTCCAGTGTTCTTGTCTGGAGAATCCCATTGACAGAGGAACCTGGCAGGCTATAGTCGATAGGGTGGCAAAGAGTCAGACACAACTGAAGCAACTGAGCTCACAGCACAGGATTCCACTGCATGCATACACCACATGTAATGTGGTTATCCACTCATCCACTTATAGACAGTTGAGAGTTGCTTCTAACTTGAACACTATTTCTGGAAGAAAACTTCTACCCAGCTCACTTAACTTTGGAAATGAACTTATTCTCATTTATTTATTCATGAATTTATTTGTCCATATATACATTTCTTTACTAAGTGCCTAGAATTTTCCAGGCAATCTCACCAGATGTTGATTACACAGTCCAAGATAAAATGGAAATGAATTTGCTCTCAAGAAGCATATGCTGAACAGCTCAGACAGAATGTGAGGAACATGAATAGAACTGTGAAATGGGTTATGAAAAAAACAAGTCAAGTCAATGAAAGAGACCAAGGGAGGGGCCAACTGTGAAGGTCAGATGGTATGTCTGAGAGATTGATGGTGAAGCTGAGACCACTGGGATTCAGAGTTAGACTTAAAAATGGATGAAGTGAGGGAAAGGGAAGTTTATCATTTGAAAATGCCTTGGAGCAGAAAGGAGTTTGGCAAGAGATGGCACAGTGAGGAGGCTGGTAGGACAGGTACACAGTGAGCTGGAGAGATGGTGGCAGGAGATAAGAATGGAGAGGACTGGATGAAGGTGTGAATTTGAAATATACTCTATGTGCAAAGGGAAACTTCCAAAGGCATTAAGTCGGGATGTGGTGTGACTGTAGTTACATTAAAAAAAATAATGATATGGCCACTAGCAGGAGAAAAGTTTAAAGGCTAATAGAAAGGGAAGTAGGAAGGCCATGAAGGTGGCTACTGCAATAGTCCAAGCATGAGATAAAGGGGGCTAGACCTAGGGTGGCAGCTGTAGGATTAGGGAAATGTGGATGACTTAGATATGTAATTTGGAATTAAACCAAAGGGGCTTGTGGGTGGTTAGCTATAAGAGATGAGAGAGGAAAAAAGAGAAGATAAAGCCTTTCTTTTCAGTTTCTTTGATCTTGAATGCTTTGGTCAGTATCCCTGAGCATAGTAGGCTTGGTAGACCTAGCATACTCAGTGCAATTGACAATGTGTTTTTTATGGACTGGAGTCCTCCTCTTGCTCCCACTTTCAACAGCTGCAGAATTCAGGCCCAATTCAACATCTTTAATTTCCCCTCACCCTCTCTCTCATTTAAGCAGCTGTTGCTGGGCTGGTGGGCTCAGTGACAACTCTGCTTCACCAGCAAGAAGCTGCTTTGATCAGAGCATGCAGACAATATAGAAGTACAGGGACCTTGTATTTATTTTTCTTCCCCTTTTCTAAGCTATATCACAAACTTTATCCATTATTCATATAAACCGTCTTTTCAAATATTCTAATTCATAAGCTATGAAGAGGGAGAAACAAAGTAAAAACTAGAGAAATAAGAGAAAAATTATAGTCCTTACTACAGCTGTCTTTCTCTGGTGGGGACATAATTCCTTATGTTGAAAACAGAAGATTTTATTCAAATTTCCAAGTTACCTTTCAGCCTCACAAATTTTGCACTTATAGTATTGAGTGGGCCAAAAAGTTTGTTCGAGTTTTCCTACAATCATGTGAAAAGACCCAAAGGAACTTTTGGGCCAACCCAATGATTATCTACCTCTGAGGACAATAAAATAACATCCACTTTCCAAAACAGAAACAATGCCCCTTTATCAACAAAAATATGAAACTGAAATTTAAATACCTTTGCATGTGTGAAACTTATAATGATTATAACTGTAAAGGCATTTATTTTCTTTTCAAAATTGAAGTATAGTTCAACTTCTGGATATGATGGGATAGTTTAGAGCAGACTAGTGTTCTTGCTAAGAACCACTACAAAACCAGATAAAATGTAAGTCTGTTGAATGTACGAGAGAGTCAGGACAGCACCTCAAGGGAATCAAATTCTTTTTTTAGTTATTATTAAAATATACAAAATTTTATTTAAGACAAGATGGTTGCCTTAAATTTTGGGTAACATTATTCAAAATTGTAAGCCAAATGTCTATTATATATTATTAATTTATTTTAAATGGATATGTTTCTTTTTTGGATATGAATTTTTTAAATTTATTTTTAATTGGAGGATAATTGCTTTACAATATTGTATTGGTTTCTGCCATACATTAACTTGAACCAGCCACAGGTATTAATACGTTCCCTTCTTCTTGAACCTCTCTCCTACCTCCCGCCCCCTCCCTTTAGGTTGTTACAGTCTACAGGTTTGAGCTGGGAGGAGCCATATTCCCTAAGGGCCAAAATCCTGGCAAGAAGACAAATATAGATAAGAAAGGCAATTTTCCACTGCTTATTACCCTGGAGTATCTTCCAACTCTTGATATGGTGTGAGAGAAATCAGCAGAGAGTTTAGAAATCTCACAGACCTGAGACATTGGAAGTCAGGACTATGAAGGTAGAAAGAATATGAGGAGGCTGCTGTGTGGGAAGGTATGGTGTATGGTGAAGTATAGCACTCCCCAAACTGTTAAATTCCTTGGGAAGAAGACTAAGATAAATAGCAGGAAGCTGCTGAAAGATAAAACAGAGTTTGGCACATAGCAGGGGGCACTGAATTTATAAACTAGCCCCATCCAATAGTCTCTAGTCAGATATGTATGCAATATTTCCCCAGCAGCATGCTTCACAAATGTAAATTTTTCGTGTGAGCAATTGTAAGCTATGGACATCTTGCTCAAAGTGGTCCATCCATAGGAATTTTCCTCTAAACAAATATGACTGATCTTCCCCCAATTTATGTTGCTGTTATGTCCCAGTAGACCCATTGTAAATTGAAAATACCATAAGTGAAAAATGTATTTAGTACTCCTAACCTACTGAGCATTCTAGCTTAGACTAGCCTATCTTAAATGTGCTCTCAACACTTATAGTAGCCTACAGTTGGGCAAAATCATCTCACATAAAGCCTGTTTCACAACAAAAAGTGTTGAATAGTTCTGATATATTGATACTATACTGAAAGTTAAAAACAGAATGGAGATCCGAGTACAGAATGGTTGTAAGTGGATTCCTTATTTTGCCTCGTAATCACATAGTTGACATGCATATCACTTTGAACCACTGTAAAGCTGAAAAATTGTAGAGGGAACCATCATAAGTCAAGGACTACCTTGGGAGTATTTACCTGGAAGTCCAGTGTTTTGCTTTATTGTCTTTCCTCTAAGAGCATCTTTCCACTCCCAATAACTGAAAGAAAAATGCATCACAGACTAACTGCTTTGACTCCCTTCTCTGTGGTGATTAAATGGGAAAACTCAAAACCATGCTTCTAGGGGTTCTAAACTTGACTTTGAGTAAATTCTGGTGTGTGAATCTATCTATGATACTTCTGAAAAAATTGAAGTAGTTATAGTATTCTTAAGTAAGCTTTTAATTTTAGAATAGTTTTAGATTTACAGAACAATTTTGAGGATAGTACAGAGGGTTCCAGTATGTCCCATACTCAAGTGCCTACTTGGTTAACATCTCACATTATTATGGTACATTTGTCTCAATACTTAAACCTATATGATATAATTACTCACTCAAGTGTTTACATTTTTTTCTGATTATGTTTTTACAAAGCATTCTTTTTCTGTTCTAAGATCCTTATCCAAGTTACCACCTTACATTTGGTCTTTGTGTTTTCTTAGTTTCCTCTAGGCTGTGTTAATTTCTCAGACTTTCCTTGGTTTTTATGATTTCAACAGTTCTGAAGAGTATTGATCAGGTATTTTGGAGAATATCTCTTAATTTTGGTTTGTCTGATCTTCTCATAAATATGAGAATTAAGGTTTTTGGGAAAGAAGATTACAGGGCTAAAGTGACAGTCTCATCACGTTAAACCACATATACACACTATTGCCATGACATATCTCTTTGGTGTTAATCTTTAACAGTTTTAAAAATTAAAGCATAGTTAATTCAGAGTGTGTTAGTTTTTGTGCTCTATGGAAGATAGTTCCTGTGCTATATAGTAGGATCTTGTTGTTGTCTATTTTTTATATAGTAGTTTGTATATGCTAATCCCTAACTGTATAGAGCTTTGGGAGAAATATCAATAATCTCAGATATGCAGATGACACCACCCTTATGGCAGAAAGTGAGGAGGAGCTAAAAAGCCTCTTGTTGAAAGTGAAAGAGGAGAGTGGAAAAGTTGGCTTAAAGCTCAACATTCAGAAAACGAAGATCATGGCATCTGGCCCCATCACTTCATGGGAAATAGATGGGGAAACAGTAGAAACAGTGTCAGACTTTGTTTTTTTGGGCTCCAAAATCACTGCAGATGGTGACTGCAGCCATGAAATTAAAAGGCGCTTACTCCTTGGAAGAAAAGTTATGACCAACCTAGATAGTATATTCAAAAGCAGAGACATTACTTTGCCGACTAAGGTCCGTCTAGTCAAGGCTATGGTTTTTCCTGTGGTCATGTATGGATGTGAGAGTTGGACTGTGAAGAAGGCTGAGCGCCGAAGAATTGATGCTTTTGAACTGTGGTGTTGGAGAAGACTCTTGAGAGTCCCTTGGACTGCAAGGAGATCCAACCAGTCCATTCTGAAGGAGATCAACCCTGGGATTTCTTTGGAAGGAATGATGCTAAAACTGAAGCTCCAGTACTTTGGGCACCTTATGCGAAGAGTTGACTCATTGGAAAAGACCCTGATGCTGGGAGGGATTGGGGGCAGGAGGAGAAAGGGACGACGGAGGATGAGATGGCTGGATGGCATCACAGACTCAATGGACGTGAGTCTGAGTGAACTCCGGGAGTTGGTGATGGACAGGGAGGCCTGGTGTGCTGCGATTCATGGGGTCGCAGAGAGTCGGACACGACTGCGCGACTGAACTGAACTGAATCCCTAACTCCTAACTCATCCTTCTATTAGTGTATAAGGGCTTCCCAGGTGGTGCTAAGTGGTAAAGAACCTGCCTGCCAAAGAAGACGATGTAAAAGATTCGGGTTTAACCTCTGGGTCGGGAAGATCCTCTGGAAGAGGAAATGGCGACCCACCCCAGTATTCTTGCCTGGAGAATCCCACCGACAGAGGAGCCTGGTGGGCTACAGTTCACAGGGTCTCAAAGAGTCAGACACGACTGAGTGACCTAGCTTGCATTAGTGTATATAAAATAACAGTATTCTAATGACTGAACTGTTATAAGCATTACATGAGCTTTGTTCTGCTTGTCATACTGTAAGATCTCAACAGATACTCATTATGATTGGCTTATCTGAATTAAAAAAGATAAGAAATAGAACTGGCATAAACAAAGTTGTCAAAAACATAGCTGACTCATGGTAAGGGCTAAAATAAGGGCTTATGGGGCGTCGTTGGGAAATATGGTCAGACTGTGTACACTCTTATAATAGTCCTTTATAGATATAAGCTGTATGTGTTCAGACGTGGTCTCCAGTTAGGTACGTGTTCTCTCTATTCCAATCAGATGCTTGAAAGGCAAGTGGCAAGTCTGGAGAATATCATCCTATGACCATTGGATCTTTCTGCGTGACTTTGGCTTCAGTGCCAACTTAGCTGATGTCATCAGCTGACAGGAGGTCGTAGTTTTGACCATGGCTCTTCCTGGCACCCATTACACCTCTGGACTGACATCTTTCCCACTAAGCAAACCATTTAGCTGCTTAAATTTGTGCAAGTGTGAGCTCAACAATTTGGATGCATGTCAACATCCCAGATGGTTGGAACACAAATGTGGTCATTTTGGAGAATCAGTGTAATTATCTCAATGACTGGTTACTGGAAGGCCATCAAGAGCATGTCTACTGTAGCTGTTTCATTTTCTTTCTTTGCATTATACATGTAGGACATGATTGTTGTAAAATAAAATCAAATATTACAGAAAGGCATAAAGAAAAAAGTTAAAATTACCTTTAATTATCCCAGTGGATGTGCTTTTTGAAAACGTGATCCATTTTGGTTTTCAAACTGCGTTTGGAACTAGAGTTTTTTTTTTTTTTTTTTTCTAAATCACCACAGATAATTAATGAAATATTAGCCTCAAATCTCATGGATGCTTTAATAGTTAAATTTATGTATTCTGTCTGCAATATACTTTATTTTAGGCTCATCAAATACTGCAAGGTGTTTTTGGTAATATTAAATGGCAGATTATAAGAAATCTGTTTCATGGTGTGCTTGCTCATGTTTTCTGAGAGAAATTCTAATACTTGCAGCAACATTGATACAAGGAAATTTGATTATTGCCCCAGTCAAAAATTGAAAGGTAGTAAAGCTGTGTGACTACAACCTGCCTAGTCTAATGAATTCGGCATTGCTGTGCTTATAAGACAGTAATAAGCATTTATTTTCTTCTTCTGTGGTCTCATCAGGTTATCAATAAGTTTCTATATGCTCCAACTACTAACCTGAGGATAGACTTCAAAGGAAAACTTGAAAACATGCTCACTTTCTTAAAAAAAAAAAAAGAGAGAGAGAAGAAGGTATAGTTCTGAGCATTCCTTCCTTTACTGTTTCATCTTTCAACAGGAACCTTGCTGCCTTTTATAATGGATATTTCCTCTTTGACTAACCTATGGTCCTTTGCAAAGCTTAAGCTGCATGACAGAAACTAGTTAAGAGGCCAGATGATGCGGCACTGTTTCTTTCTCAGATACTTCATCCCCTTAAAAGTGTAAATTCTGCATAAATTTGTAATGGAAGCTCACACACCTGAGATTGGAGGTCATTTAAGTCCTTAACTTGCCTCCTGGAACTTCTAGGTTCTTTATTTTCAGAGCAGTCTAAAATAAATTAGAAAGGCTTAAGTTTCCATTTCCTGCCCTTATATCCACCATTTCATTACTGGTCAACTCTCCCTTCCCGGTGGGAGGGTATTTCTCTTTCTATTCCAGACAGGCCCCCGCATTTGAGTGCTATATCCTATCTTTTCTCACAGGTATAGCTGTGTCAGTATCTCCTCTGCCTCATAGAAGGAGCATCCATCAGAGTGACAAATAGACATGAAGGAAGAAACCCATCTCTGTGAGTACAAGCCCCTCCGTAGAGAACTCCTGAGCTCCCTTTTTCTCTTCATAAACCTTCTTTGAAAGAAGCCAAACTGCTTCACTTTCCTCTTTCATTTTTATCATTTATTTCTAACTCTGATACAAGGCTTCCATCCTCACCACTTCACTAAAACTAGAAGGTTATTTTTATTTTATTTTTTGGCTGTGCCGTGTGGTATGTGGAATCTTAGTTCCCAGATAAGGGATTGAACCTGTGCCCCTGCATTGGGAGCATGGAGTCTTAACAACTTGACCACGAGGGAAGTCTCTTAAAACTAGAAAGTTAGATTCTAGAAGTTCTCCAAAGGCCTAGTTTATTTTTTGCTTAATCTACACACACACACACACACACAGA